>WEDG01003274.1:0-108357 GCA_017591395.1 Schistocephalus solidus | reverse complement strand
TTGTGTACTTCGTGGTGCGTTACTATGGCAACGGTCGTAGAAGGATAAAGTTATGGTTTCGAGGACGTTATCGGTCAAAACGGATGTTAGAAAAGATGGCGACAGAGTGTTTACCTAAACGTTTCCTAGACACAGAAGCATTGAAGCTATCAGCAGTCCACATGGCGTCCAGCTATTGGGTTTCCTAAGGCGTCTCGAAATGCGGGGTGCTGCGTTTTTCTCGACGCTAACTGTGCGCGAAAAGAGCTTCCGCAGCTTACGAAAGGATTTTCAGCAGGAGTTAACCTCATAGGCTTGTCGTTTTTCGTCGGGCTTGGCCTCCTTAGTCTCTTCAAAGATTTACGGTGGGTCAAAGGGCGGACGGGGAGACAAAACGAGAAATAGAGTGGACCCTAGAACTTTGTAAAAAGTATCAGTATCAGACATTCACATCGAACATACAAAGAAGTTAGATCCAGTCGGTAGGGAATTTGGGTGTGTGCTTAGCAATTCCCTCATGATTCGCCTGATCACGAATCACGGAAAAGCTATATGGAAGAAAACGTTTGCAGCAGCATCTGGGTCTAGTGCTTAAGAAGAACAATAGTATTCGGTATCGGTATCAGTATGTTTAAAGGAGATGTGGGTGGAGTCGCCTTTGAATTCCTATTTGGACATGCGGTTGTGGTATCAAAAATAAAATATTATCTCGATATGTTAGCGAGCTAACATAGTGGAACATAGTTGAAAAAACGAACAGTGAACTCCGGTGATGTTTGGGAGAAAAGGCAGGTAAGCCACGGCCGGAATCAACGGGGGCGTTTCGGGTCACGTGAATCAGCCGGGTTGCTCCTTGCTGATTGCAGGTCCGTTGAGTTTAAAGGAGTTGGAAATATATGTCCCGGATCATCCTCGGTCCATTGCCGGTTCCGGAACCAAGGAGGAGCAGCTCGCTACACTGTGGACGGTGATTAAGCCCGAGGGTCTGGCTGATTGCGGGCATAGATTTGATGCCGGGTTGTGCCGAATGGGTTCGAAGCGGCGAGGACTATGGGGATACGGCATGGAATATTGGAGTCACAAGCCCTCGAGCAGAAAATAACAAAGCATAAAGAAATGTTACTCAAATATAGCTAGTAGTATCTTAGAGTGCCGCACGGTACTGCGGCGTCACGCTTGCAGCTTTCGGTTGGTGTTTGTGGCTCGAACCATTATATCGATCTAACTTTCGCTTAAAACCTCAAAGGTCCGACATAACAACATCCAGAGAAACGACTATTCCAGCGTCGAGCTACTACTTTTGGAGAAAAGTACTTCGAGTGTCTAGCCTTGCTCCAGTCACACGTAATTTGAGAGGATGACCTCTCTCAGGATTCGTTAGTTTTGCTATCTCGAAGAGAAATCCCCTGGGCGAGACAACAGTCCTCGACGCGTAGTACGCGGAAGATGTGCGGTAATCAGGTACAGAAGCTGTCTATAGTGCAAGGGAAAGAGATTGAGACTCGGCAGCCGTGTTTCATAGGGCTGTGAGCCATGATCCAAAGGACACGTTTGGTTTGCTCGCCTGTGGACCTTTTTCGGGGATGTTGATGTCATTCGCCACCAGGGTCTCCAAAACTTCGGATAGCCGGACTCCAACTGTGTACACGAATGTTCCGAAGACTTTAGCAGAAGCAGTCGGTAGTAGAGAGCTGCAAAAGCTCGTTTAACGAGGTACAGAATCGACATAGCTGACTTCGCTACCTTTTGCGTAATGTAGGGAGGGTTTAAGCGAGGCGTGATCAGACTCAAAGGTCCTTTTGGACATCCACTTCTTTCAATGGAAATGCCATTCAGACTGTACCGTACGGTTTTCGAAGGATTACTTTTCCCGACTCGTATGATGTTACACTTGCTCTCATTAACGGCAAGAGCCAGTCGTTGACCATTTCTGGAGTCGATTTTAAGGTTTGCCTGCAAGTTTCTGCTTCATCAGCCGCAGTTTGAATGACGCCCAAAGTTTGAGGATCATCGGCAAACTTATGGCAATATCACAGTCAGTTCGTTTGGCACAATCGTTGATGTAGACAATAGAACAAAATAGGGCGAGCACAGAGCCTTGGGAACACCACTCTCAAACCTCAACTTTAGTCGAAGATGTTTGTCGCTGATATGGACAGTTTGTGAGCGTTAGGGGTTTTATCCATGTCAGAAGTCTACCACATATACAGTTAAGGATTTAAAGGTGGTGGTGCAACACGCTATCAAAAGCGTTTTGAAGTCTATATAGACTGCGTGCACCGTATTTTCAATATCAACCGCTTCAGTCAACGTTCTAAACAATTGAGAGCAGGAGATTTGGCTGACGCGGGATCTGCCTCTAAAGGGAAATTAAATTGCTGACCTCCGGATATGGTGTTATGTTCTGGAACTTTGTAGTAGTTGTTGTAGTTATTTCTTTTATGATTTTGCGAAATGAAACTGGGGATTGGCTAACCGGTCGATGATTCTTTGCGGGGACCCGGCTGCACCATATAGGCGGCGTAATCCATGCGGATTTCCATTCGGCTGGTAGACTTTCGGTCTGGAAGGATGTTTGAAAAAGCCTAGAGAGTGGTTTTCGCCAACTCTCTCGCTGACTCTTTAAACAGCCTTGCAGAAACTTCATCGGGACCCGGAGACTTAGATTCCTTTAACCCCTAAAGTTCCGAGAGGACATTTGTCTCGGTGAAATGAAGAGTCTTGACTATTGTATGCACTTCGAAGTCATTGACAGGGTAATCGTTACTCGTTTCTTTTGTGAAAACCGACTGGAAAAATTGCAAAAGATGATCAGCCTTCGCACCGTCCTTAGTAAGGTCTATGCCCTCGGCGGTCCTTAGTAGGGGTATCGGATCCTTGTTCCGTGATTTCTGCCTGAGGTAACCGTAAAAGAGTTTCGGGCTCATGGTTGCCCGTTTCAGCAGGTCCACTTAGAAAGCCTGTTTTGTTCTAACAATAAGGCCCTTGACCCGTTTCATCTGCATTTTGTACGCACTTAGAGATGCACGATTTCCATCCGTAAGCGATTTTTCCCAAAATCTCCGCTTGTGGTTTATTTTGAGTTTTAATGCCTGCGTAAGCCATCACGGTCTGTTTGTTAACCTTTTCCTTAAAATTGGACAGTGATTGTCCTTGAGCCTGTGCAGTATGTCCAGGAACGTTTCCCAGTCCTCGGTTATGTTTCCAAAGAATAAAGGTTTCCACGGAGTGCGCATGAGTTCGGCCCTTGTTGCACCGAAATCACCTTGCCATATATTCCTTCTGATTTTGGTGCGTCTTGCTGGTAAAGAACATAGTGAATTCTCCCATTGCAGAACCACGTACTCACTTTTACCTTCCGGCGGTAGACATGATACTTCGTCGATGCTGTTGTGCGACTTCGTGAGAACTAGGTCAAGGCAATTGGCCTGTTGTCCTTCGCACACCCTTGTTGGACAATTGACGTACTGTGTGAAAAGTAGCTTTAACGTCGTGCTCAAAAGACAACCGTCAAAGGCTAGGTAAGAACTATGTAAGCAGGTTGAGCTCCAGTTGATGTGAGGCGCATTCAAGTTACCCATGATCAGGATATCCATCCGTGTAGCAATCTTTTCAAGCTCCTCTATCAGGTAAGCCTTGGCTACGGGGTATCTTCTCAGTGGGCGGTAGACTGTAAGGACATCTTGACTTGATGTACTTGACTCTTTTATGGATAGCCATATCGCCTCAGAAGTAGACGCGAGTTAATAAGTTTTGTCTAACACTGTAAGTTCGCTTTTCACGTATGTGAGTACGCATCCTCCTTGACGCTCTTTCCTGTCTTTCCTGAAATGTTGGTTTTAGTTACCTCCCGGTCGTCCACGTATTGAAACTACCCATTTTCTGTTACGCAAATGATATCTTAAGATAGATCGCAAAAATGAATCTTAAGCTCGTCGAGCTTTGATAATATACTCTAGGCATTGGTGTACAGGAATGTTAGTTTTCGGTATGCTCGGAAAGTGCTAACAGTCAGGCGCGAGCCCCTGTTAACTGGGCCAACTGCGTGGTAATCCGGAATGGGCATCTCCATGGGGAGAACAATGGATGATGGATCACTTGGTTGTTGTAAATAACCAAATTGGTTTCCCGCTCGCTAAGCCACCGTCTTAGATCAATGACAAGTTGATGGCGTTTGTTCCGCTCCGCAGGTGAGAAGTCCTGTTAAAAAAAACTCCAGGGTTTGAGTTTTTTAACTTTTAAGCGCCTCGACAGAATGAGACTGTTTTCCTGGCTTATGGTCAAGATAACTTTAAGAGGACTAGGACGTGTTGATTCAGATTGGCTTTCGGGCCGTTTTCCAATCGGATGTCTTTTTTCCAGTTCACTCGACGTATTAGGTTCCAGCATATTGTTCAGGAGTTCACGAAAGTGGTTCATGTCTTCAGAAAATCGATCTACAGGAGTCGCAGCTGTTGATTCAGGAAGTCCCTGTATTATGCATTTTTTTGTCCTTGGCATTTTGTGTACCTACAACGCTGTCTTCCACTACCCGGCGGGAAGTTTTAACGTTGCGCACTTGTGACGATGGAGCGGATGCTGATTGGTAATGTGTTTTCTTTTGATCCGGTTTTTTCGGGTTTCGGCGAATTCCACGGGTTCAACGATTTTAAATCGCAGGTGGTAGTTTCGGTTGAGGAATTAATTACACTGCTTGTGCTTGGTGTGAGAATCTTAGTTCTTCCTGTGGAGGACAATTCAATGGTCAAAGCCCCGTGTCCGAGTTTTTTTGAGGAATCTCTTGAAGTCGGTTGTCCACTGGCTTTTTCCTTCTTGGTGTCAGTTTGCGTTTTTAACGGGTGTTTTGATTTAGGTGGACTGATTTGTCCTGCGCCATTGGTAATTGTTTTTCGGAAGCCGTAGAAGCTGTCGAAGTTGTTGTTGGGATAACCGTTGAACGCGTATCAATGGTTTTACTCCTGGTAAGTCGCTCAGTAGACTTCTGAGTGGCATCTTCTGCTTTGGAGGTGTCTTTTAGCGCTGATTTGATTTGCCTTATCTCATCCTTGAGCTGGTTTTGCTTGATGGACAGTTTCTGACAGCCTCCACAAATGGCAGTGTCGCAATAGCGTGCATATTAAATTGAGAGAGTGCCCGCCACCGTGATGAGGTAATTTAGTGGTGAGAAAGCGTCGCCATCGCGTTGGTGTTCGCGGGTTCTATTCCGGTTTTTTTAATTATTGTGTGGTGACTTAAGAATTAACGGGTGGCTCGGTGTAGGTTTAAACAACCAGCGGTCTTACACTAGCAGTATACAAATTATCTACTCCATATTTTTTTGCAAATTAATGAAATCCCTTGAACGTGCGTAACTACGTCTGCTAGTTGAAGTTGTTAAAAGTATTTGTTATAACGTGTTACTCGATATAAATTTCACAATCAGTTGGACAGAATATGGGTAATAAACGACTCAGCCTGTTTTGTAGATACTCCTCAGAAAGCCTGACGAGCAGTCAGAGCCTGGATTAAACTGGTAGGTTGTGTAGGCAAAGCCAAGATTTCCGGCAGGTTGCTCTATTTGGAGAGCTGCCCTAGTCGAACAAAAGTCCTCAGAGGTAACCCCTACGAGAAAAACAAGCTTAAACATTTCCCTGATTCCAAAATTCACGCCAGCTTTGTGCTGCTTTAATCAGCTCTCAATCGGGAATGAGAAGTCATAACAAATGTCGAGTCCTTGCATGCTTCTTAGAAGTCTGAATGCTGAATATACTTATAACCTAGCCCGTTTATTTGAGAAGATTAATAAATAAAAAGCATTCGCATTTAATCTTAAGAGGTATGGAAAACACAGACGTTAACGATTCATCTTCGCCGTAGAAAGATTTTGCTGGGGCCAGGAGGCGAACCCTGGTTGAAGAAGCATGTATCGACGCACCTAACCACTCCAGCACATTCTCAAGGAAAGTTGAAAAACAAAATGGTATACAAACAGAAAATCATGGCACTGACAGTTATTCGTCTTCTATTTTTCCTTCTGCCAAGCGGGCAAAAAGCCGGATAACACTAATATATTTCACTTACGAGGATGAAAAGTGTATAAAGTGTTTATGTCTCCTGCAGCAATTGATATTGATGGAGAAATAGATATGTAACTTAAAAACTAGAAAGGGTCAATCTAAATGAGGCGCTTAATTGTTCATCCGGTAAAAGAACACCCGTAAGAACAAGAATTCTATCAAAAGAAATTACGCATGAAAATATAGTTTCCTCAAGCATACATAATATACAGCTAAACGATATTGTTTCTACCGAGTTCAATAAATTAATAGACATTTTCTTCCTTCTAAAGTGAAATAAAACCAGCACATGCACCTAACTACTGCCATACTGCTCAGACAGAAGCAGTAATGCCCTGAATACACAAACATATGCTGCATCGTTGCTGCATGTAACAACGAAGAGTGACGTTTGAAAGCTCAATTTCAATAGCCTGCACGAACAAATCTCATTCATCCCGAATCTGCAAGACAAATTGTCAAAGTTCTCAAAATGGGTTTGCCATTTACTTTGGGAATCATTATTAGTACTGACGCAAATATCCTCGTCGACCAGAGTCAAATTCTTCCTGATACTGATATCCTTTCAACAAATTAGAGCATCAGGTCGTCAAACAGACACTTCGAGCGAAATTGCAACCTCGTTATTAAAGGGACTCCCGAGTTTACTTCTCTGATTGCAGAGGAAAGGTAAGAACATGACATAAGTCTTTTCAGAGCATTTGCAAATGTCATTCTTCAAGATGGCGAATGCCGTTTAAGGAAAGCGGGTGTTTCACATAAACAATCATCACCGAGGACTCTTAAAATCATTCTTGAAAATGATATAGAGGCTTCACATCTCCAAGAACATAAAATGGCTCTACGTAGCTCATACCAGTATGCTTTTTTCATAGAGATTATGAACCGATGAAATGGCAAAAATTGAAGATGTTGAGAAACGAACTGAAGTGGAGGACCGAACAGGGGGAAAAATGGCTCCAAATAAAGGATAAGGAAATACAAGTGATGAAGAGTTATTTAAATAAATAAATAAATTGCATATTTAAGGCTTAGAGAGCCCTGTCATTTAAAACTTAGTATCGCGGTATAAATAAATACAAAGTGGATAATTGCGGCACTATGTGAGCATAAATGAACAGAATTGTAGGCATGTCCAATTCAGAACGATTAGCCATTTTTTAAAAAGAATAGTCAACAGTCTTTGACATTTACGGTTAACTAGAAAAGATGCAAGTAAATAAAATCCTACGGTTTATCGGAGGCGGAGTTCGGCGAGCCGCCAATTTAAAAAAAAGTAGGAGAAAAAAACTGCTTCACTAAAAAATTAATGGCTAGATGCAATGGGATAGAACTGTGATGTTGCTGACAAAGTATGAGGGTTCGAAACGCTCCTTGTTGTGTGAGAGATAATATATCAATCAGAGCTACTGTATGTAACCACCGGTGGAGGTGAGAGAGGACGAACTCATCGTGGACACCAGGGTCAAAACGAATAGGGGACAGTAGAGGTCATGAGATCATCATCGAGATGTGACCTTGTCGACTTCATAGTCCAAAAATCAAAGAGGCAAATCCATCAGAACCCGCCTCGATCATCAACAGATCCTGGAGACGATCGTCAGGGTGGCAAATTCGGAGGAATGTAGCAAGGTTGTCAAAGAGTTGGCAATGCTCGATCATCAAAAGAACCTGGAGACTATCGTCAGGGTTGCAAATTCGAAGGAAAGTTTCAAGGTTGTCAAGAGTTGGCAATTCTAGATTTAAAGGAGGGGAAGAAAAAGTGAATGCAAAGATTGACTCTGTAGAGGATGATGGAAATAAAATAAGATACAAATATAATATAAAGGGAGCTGCCTGAAATACCAGAAGCACCTTTTTCAAATCCAAAAGTAGCAAGTTTGGGAAGGAAACAGACAATAAGGACTTCATGTCTTCCGAAGTTAAATGTTTGCGTAATTTGGTTTTGAAAATAGCTAATTTAGACGAAAACCTAATTTGCAGTGGAAGATTATTCCATTTTTCCATTTTCGTGCGCAGCTTCATTGTGTGCCCACGGAGGTGAGGTGAGAGGTGCCACTGAAACATGTCTTCAAATCGTAATCCTTTCTCAAGACCGTTTATTATCTTGTAAACAAGGATAAGATCCCCTCTTTGTTGCCTGTAATGCAGAGGGAATAAATTTAGGCATGCCAGTCTATCTATGTAAGTGTGGTTTTTTAGACCTCTTACTAGCTTTGTTGCCCGACGCTGCACTTTCTCCAGACATGCTGTGTCCTTTGCTAGCCATGGCCGCCACGCCTGTATGCCATACTCTAGGTGTGGTCGAACAAATATGCCGTACACTCTGCCAAAGAGATATTATTCGAAGGCTAGAAACGCCCTTTTGATAGCGTGCAGCACTCCCGTGGCTTTATTTGCGGCTTTGACAGATTGTAATGAGGGCTTCAGATTACTCTGTATCCAAATGCCTAGGTCTTTTTGCGTAGATGCTACGGGAATTTGGATGTTTTTTAGGTGATATGTCCTGCTGCTGTGGGGCATAGGGTAGTTTGTTGGATGCAGTTGGAGGATGGCCCACTTTTGGAAATCCAGCAGCCATCTTTCAGACCACGTCTGCAGTTTGCAAAGATTATTTTGTATAGCATCTCGGTCGCTTGGGCGCTTAATGACCTGCCAGAGTTTAACGTCATCGGCGAACATGATTTTACCGCAGTCCAGTTCTTGAAAGCTGTCATTTACATAAATAATGAAGAGTAAAGGACCGAGAACGGAGCCTTCAGGAACCCCACTAACTTCTTCAACCCAGTGCGATTTATCCTCCCCGATGCAAACGCGTTGTTTTCGACCGACTGAAAATGACCTGATCCAGTCCAAAATTTTTCTCTTGATGCCAAGAACGCTCAGTTTGTGTAAAAGGCGTTGATGGGGCAAGCTGTCAAAGGCTTTGTGGAAATCGATGTACACTACATCCACTTCGAAGCCCTCTTGTAAAGCACTTGTCCGTGCCTCAATTGAAGTCAGTAAATTTAAAAGGCAGGCGCGCCCTCGCCGAAAGCCATGTTGAAAATTTTGTATGATGTCACTTTCATCGCAAAATCTTAGTATGGCCTGCTTCACAAGGACCTCCATCATTTTGCAGGAAAGGCAAGTCGAGCTTATGGGCCGAAAGCTGTTTAGAGACATATTGCTAACTTCCTTTATATAACGGTACGATGTTAGCCGTCTTCCAATGCAAAGGCAAGTCCCCTGTTCGCATGGAAAGCTCGAACAGAATTGAAAGAGGCACCGATAGCTCGGTAGACAGTTCTTTAAGTATCCGTCCAGGGATCCCATCCGGTGCAGGAGACTTGTCTGATGTGATGTGACTGAGGACATGTCTTACGTCTGCGACAGAAAAGGTAACAGTTTCAATAACCGCTGTAACTTTAGCCCACTTCTACTCCCGAATTATCGTCGGGGGATTCCATCGTAAACGCCGATCTGAAAAACTCTGACAGTAACTCTACTTTCCGCTGTCCTTCCGTTACTACGTTCCCGAGGTTATCCCTTAGCGTTGCAATGTCGTCCCAGTGCTTTCTTTGACTGCGGATGTATCCATCAAACTTCTTTGCACATATTGTGGCTTGTGTTGTAAGTTGACGCTCAAAGGCAGTTCTAGAATTTCGTATTATCTTACGGCATATATTTCGTTGCGCTTTATATTTGGCAAGTGATGTTGAATCTTGAAGATGCTCATACTTTTTCCACAAACTTTGTTTCTTCTTCATGGCCCTTTTTTATCGGCTGGTCGACATATGGAGGTCTGGCGCATGGTCTTATTACTTTCATTGGGCAATGGACTTCAATTAAGCGCTCTACAGTCCCCTAGATATGCTGCCATAATTCATTTGTATCGTTCGTACTGGGTAACCAATTTTCTGCAGAAGTCATACGTCTCATTTCTTCAAAATCGGCTTTCCAAATATTTCTGTGCGTCTTTATTTGCAATTTTGGAGACAATAGGTAACACACGCAGGTAAAAGCAACGTGGTCGCTTAACCCTAGTGGCGGTTGTGACTTCACTTCCCTTATGATCCCCTCTTCTTTACTAAAAACGAGATCTAGACAGTTTGATCTTTGGCCTTCTCGCATTTGGGTTGTGAAATCTATGTGTTAAATGAGATATTCGTCCAAAGAAAACTGAAGTAGTTGATAATTGAAAGGTGCTGCTGCGTCCTTTACTCCAGGCCTCATCCAATCGATGCCAGGAGCGTTGAAATGACCCAGGAGTAATAGATTTTCATGTTTACAGTTAACCGTCAGTAAACTTAGCAGTTCTACGTCGTCACTTTCGCTGGAGCCAGGAGGCCGATAAACAATGCATATATGAGTGCTAGATGTTGCCTTATCTTAATTTTGCATGAAATTATTTCATATCGTCGTAGGGTTATGTCTTTGATTTCCCTCTGACAACAGGAAATTTCATTGGCTAAATAAAGTGCCACTCCTCCGCCCCTACGTTGAGATCTGTCGCAGCGGTACAGTTGATAGTCTTCAATGCTGACTTCGCTGATCCCTATTGCTACGGTCAGCCAAGTCTCTGCTAATGCAATTATATGCGGTTTCTGCTCAGATACTATTGTTTGTGAGTTCGTCAAGTTTAGTGAAGAGACTCTAACAATTGGTATAATAGATTTTGAGGCAGCGGCCACTATTGCTTGTGGTATCTTCCAGAGCCGGCTTGTTGACCTTGGTTAAGTTTTCCGCCTGACTACTTCCGGCCAAAGAAAATTTTGTTCAATGTGGACTATTTCTCCGCCTTTTATTTGTAGGCCGGTTTCACCTTTGTTATTTCGGTCGTTTAGATCGTTTTTCAAAAGTTGTATTTTCCTGCGTTCCTTTGGTTCATAATCAGGCTGAAAGAAAACTCCAGCATGCATGGTCCGTAGGGACGACTTTCTTTCCAGCATAAGCTGTACCTGCGCCTCGGTGTACCAAATGACCTTTAATGGTCGTGGCCGAGAGCTTGAACCATTCGGCGGCTTATCATTGCCTTTTATAAATGTTTTGAGAATTTTTACAGATACAGTGCCCCTTAGCAGTGATTTAGCGTACTGCCGAACGAGACCTCGATCGTGCTCCACCTTATCCCCAGCAACTGTAGCCATTGATTCTGGTGCACCCTGTATCACAATATATTGCTTACGATTTGCTCGAGCATGGGCCGTGGTCACATCGCACTGAAGCAGAGAAGCAGCAGGGGTTTCGAAGTCTAGATCTGTGAACGATTCTATGGACCTTTTGCTGGTAGCATTTTCTTCTAAGTTACCGTTTGCCCTTTGGTCCAATTCAACTTCCATTTCTTCAGAAGTCTCCTCTTGGAGTGGTTGTCTTCCTTTTTGATCACATGGCGTGCTCCAAGTTCTGTCTCGCGATAAAACTGAGGGTTTTGGTTGGTCTTTTGCAGGCCGTTCTGCATCCGCCTTCTGCTGGCGTATACACCTGCGTTTGGCCCTACTGGACTCGTAGTTTCCTGGTTTATCAACCACTGACCTGTCCTCTGCATGTGCCGCATCCTTTTGGAGTGGTTGCCTGTAAACTTGAGTTCTAGAATAAGGACTTAGATTCCGTCCTTTGTATGTATATCTGCAAGACCTTATAAGAGGCTATGTCGGCTGAAACTGTTCAAAACCATATATTTTCACCGTTTGTTAAATGTAATAACCGCATGTGTGTGCACATGATAAAGAGTAAGAATTGCAAATAATTATTACAAATAAAGCTTATAGATTCCAAAATATTGTAAGCCTATTTTCATAGGAAGTGCAGTCAGTATTGCATGACTTTATAAAACTTTTTGTTAAAGTTGGTAATTTGGAGGACACTTACATTTTGACCATGCTCTACGCCGCGTCCTTACTTTTCCTTGTAAAATTCGTAGTCGCCCTTTTAAAGACTTTCGTACGAAATCCACAGTTTGTTTTGTTTGATTTTTCATACTTTAGTGTTTAATATGGCGTGATTTGCGGATGCTTTTGAGGAACTTCATGTGGATAAGATGTATTATGCGATTTAAACGTCTACTAACAGACTGACTCTGGCAGAAATAGCCAGAAAAGGTGGCTTTTGTCACTGGTTTCGAATTTAATATTAAGCTAATCTACTGGAGATGTTACGGGAACACGATTTGCAATTGGAATAGCCATCACTGAGGAGCACACTGTTCCACATCCGTCGTCCATGGTTGTAAAAGAATCTCCCAAATGGCAAATGCCCGAGCTTAGTCCAGAGGTTTTGCATGGGCAGGCATTTTTTACGTAGATTATTAGGAGGTCTAGACAAATTTTTGTCAACGAAGGCTGAAACAGGTTAGGTGGGTACTGTTTTTGACAGGCTTGCCAAAATTCTGCTTCAATGTACGTTTTTTTCACTTCCCGTTGCATTTATTATTCTAGATGCTTTGACCGTACCACGCGGATGTGCCCATAGATCCGTTAAGACTTTTGCCAACACCTAGAACGAGCAATAAATACCCCTTTCAAAGGGCAAACTACGTGCATTTGGGCATTGAACGCGATATGTTGGATGGGGTGAAAGTTCTTAGTCACATAGCTTTCACGAAACTGCGAATGCATCTTCACATTGACGAAAAAAGCTGTTTAAAGCTTCAAGCAATTGACCAAGTCATTCCTTGGCAAATCCTTGTACAAACCTTTTGACTGTCTTGAATATTGGAAGGCAGTGGAGTCGCAACAGTGTTTTTACTGTATAAAGGCACCGTTGTTCTAATTTCTCATTTGCAGAAATCCTATTATGAATATCTTTTGTATTTGTATTGTTTTTTTTCGCACCTACTTGCACTATTCATATGCAGAATGGATTTCTTATGCAAATAAATAGTGCAATTATCCACCTGAACTCCGTTTCACCACTCTTGAACTACCCTCAAATAATAATCTCAGACACCTTGTAAAACAAATGCGGATGTCATAAAGGTTTGGTGCGTTTATTCGATCACGATTCGGCACCTGTTAGGACTTTCCGTTTCTTAATGGCAGTGTTCGCTTTCTACTCTAATTAGGAGGGTTTCTAAACATCATGCTTTTTGAAGAGAACAATCGTTCTGGTGCCTATATGATTATTATCTCCGTTTATTTAATCACGAAATGTATTCTTTTTGTCAGACAATGTGGGCAGCTGAAAATATAAAGGAGAAAATTGGTTAATCTTAGAATACTAACCGCTGCATGATTTACGAGTTGCGCTTACCAGCCCGCTATCTCTGGAACTATTAACATTCACTTTTCTAATAAATTGTGGTGCATGGATTAATATTCTTAGAAAATAAAACACCTCGTCGATCCGATTCGCAAATCTTTTAAGCCTAATAGTGCAGAGGAAAATCTTACTCTATAAAACTTCCCCGCTCAACTGGAATGCCCCTTCCGCGTGCCCTGACAGAAGCCAAATATGGAAACGTTTGTTGTTTATCCGAGGCTGGGCTTGAAGCAAAACCTGAAGAATCAACTACCAGAAGTGTATGGAAATTGAGCATGCCATCCGTTGCGTAAGTCACCTCCAGGAGGTTCAAAATTATAGCTTAAATTATGCTTAACCTTTTCAAGGAACGGTTTTTGAACCAGTTATTCCTCTCCTTCACTAAGAGAAGTATTTGGAAAAGGCAAGTTTGATACTTGTGCGAAAACGTATTGTTCCTTAAGACCATGCTCTATCGACCATCGAAACGTGCCGCGTTACAGCCGTAGTTTCCTTATACAACCAAGACGGATTGAATAGTTTTAAACTAACTATTCGTTAGCTTGACTCATTGGATGAGAGAGATATCTTCGGGAGTGCAAAGATTTTCTCGTAGGATATGACGATTGACATATTGCAAACATCAAAGTACAAAGTGCTGATAATCAGGGATAAGGTACTGGATCGAGTGTTGTTTAACTTTGTACTTAATTGGGAGGACCACCAGGTCGTTGTTCCGGCACCAGCTTAATGGGATCGAGAGAGAGAGATTAAGATAGAAGGAGAGAGTGAGAGCGAGAGCTTAAGATGAATAAATGTTTATTCAGCCAGAACGGCAGCCTCCTTATCAAGTGAGTGGTCTAGGTTGCTTTTTATTTAAGTTCAACTAAGTTAAATGATGGAGGATTTTTCAAACTTCTCTAAACGTAATATTTGCATCGTTAAATCGGGTGCAGTTTTAAGAGCACCGAACTATAAATAAATAAATAAATGTTTTTATTTTAATCCTCCTGAGTGCACAATCTAAACAAAGCTAGGGCTAAGGTAAAACAATGACAATGTGTACATTTTAACTTTGTGTGAGCCGCCAATTATACAGCAGAATGTACAACATATGAATATTGCTGTGGATAGCGATCAGTGTTTTTTAAATCCGCTGGTGATTTAGGCTTTAAAAGAAATAGTAAATTATTTAATGAAACAAAATGTTTAACGCATAACATAACAGTGACATTAACTTCCGTAAAAAATTTGGAGGTTATATGGAGGAGCAAGGTATGTTGCTTTTAAGCATGCGATGAAAGGATAAATGCAACCTGACAAATAAGTACGAAAAAGTCAAAAAATGTGCACTGAAATATAAAAGTTTGCATGCGATTGGTCTATTAAAATGAGGCTTGGACATCGCAGTAGTCTGAATGCAATTCTGCTTATGGCTAACGGAAAATGAAACAGGTGTTTTTTAATATGTGAGGGCGGATCCGACCCTATATTTGATGAGGTCTTGCGTGAGGGATTATTTTGGAGATACCTTAGTTCGTAGCGAAGGGGATTCATGGTAACGTAATTTTGAGATGGTCTCCAAAATAACCGATTGGTCCTTCTTGGAGTCATAGAGAAAGCTGCTCAGAGACTATGCGGAATTTAAATTGTTAATTTAATCTTTGTTATGATAAGTGTATAGTTTTCGGTTAAAATCCGGAAGATTATTTGAAAACTTTTAATCAATTAGCAGGTCATTCTAAATAAAGCTACACCTAGAAGCAAAGTAGAGTCAGCATTTGGAAATGAAGGGCATATGGAGATGAATAATAAGTGAATAATTGAATAGATTGTACAGGCGACCAACGGGGGTAAGCGTTGATTTCCGAAGAAACGTTAAATTATTATTTAGGTGCAAAGGAGACACAAAAGCCATCTCCAAAACCATATAATTTTCAGATAAGATATCTGGAATGTATTTCAGTAGAAAATAGTTGAAAATATAAGATGCAAGAGTTCCTGAATACAGTGTATTTTAATATTTGTAATTTTAGGACGACAAGACTACTGCATTAAACCAAATTTTTCCAATAATCAGGAAATAAACCTTTCTCGAGAAACATTGATAGTATTTGGCTCAGCAATGGGAAAAACGTCTTAGCGGTTCACCAAAGAAATTTGGAATATTGTCCGTTTCAACTGAGTGCAGTTAACTAAATTGGCTACTTAGTTTCTGAATATTTATAGATTTAAAATAAGCGGTAGAGAGAAACACTTGAGATGTTAGAGGAACTGGAACCAAGTTGCGATTGGTTGGGTAAGTCTTTGTGAAATTTCCATTCTCGCAATTTTTATGTTCACCTTAACGTTTCTGTATTGTAATTTGAATTCGCTAAAAAAATGCACAGCATCGAATTATTGAGTCATGGCAAGCGGTTTTCTGTTTTCTGCGCTGCATTGTTACCGATTCCCCAGGAGATCGTTTCTTTGGGTAAGTAAGGGACGAGAAAAAGAACAAGAGAGGTCGGGAAGGTGACGTGAGCTCTAGGTGTGTGCCTTGGTGTCGAACTACCTTATTGGAATTAACAATTCAATATATTATTTAAATAAAAATTCATTCTCATTATAGGGAATTTAGTATCAAATTTTAAGACCTTCTGGAATAGCAGTAGAATATTCCAAGTAAACTAAATGTGTTACTTTACAGAAGAGATATATATATTTACTTAAAAAATTCTTTTCAGAAGTTGCCGAATAAAGCGCAGATCCATTGCAGAATAAACAATAGAGTAAAATAATACGCATACTCGTTATCTGTAGGCATTTTTATCTTATATGATAATCAACGTAACGTTTTTTGCTTTAACGCTTCTTTCGTGTCCACCAGCATGCCTTTCTACACAAGTCCGTTTCACATACCGAAAACTCGCTGTGAACACGAGTATTTACGTACCTTCAGTTGCCATAAGGCTGTGCGGGGTTCAACGGAGTTACCACGCAGATTGGTTGTTCTGCTCAGTGCGAAGAAATCGTCAAGGTGCAGGACACTCTTTCGGTACATCACGATCAATTAGGTCTGTATGAGAACTTGTCGGACCAGTCGGTACTCAAGCGGTAATGCATGAGGATCAAGAAGTCTGCACGCACATGATAAGGTACTTTGGCATTCCATGATTTTCGTATTCCCTCTCTGAACCCTATATAAAAAAGGGCGCGATGCCTGGATTCCATATTCCAGTTCTGAACGTCTAAAGGCTTCATACACGTTTCTTAATAGCTCCGTGGCTATATCGATAAAGGTTATTCTAATGACAACAGAACCCGAATTGCCTTTTTAGTCACCCCGAGATTATGAGAACAGGGTTGCAGGGGTGTAAAAATGGTGATTCGAAGGTCTCGATGTTAAGTTACATTAGATAAGCACCTTTCGCTAAAACGTATTAAGGAAAATCTACATTGACAGTCGCCCTCTTCCTTGTGACCTGCAGAACAACACAATCTTCAAGGTTTAACAGCTACAGCCATTGAGCTGACCATTCCTGCAATTTTTCCTCACAATTCCAATATCTGATGGCAAGCCAAACCTTGATGTCATCTGCACATATGGCTTCATGCAATCATGGATATAAATTAAAAACAACAATGGCCCGAGCACAGAATCCCGAGGGAACCCGCTCCAGAAACAGGTAATTTCATTGATTTCGCATAACCAGTGCACATAGACAGCGATCGGATGATTAAGAAAACTTCCCAATTCAGCAAGTTTCCTTTATCCCAGATTCTTGAACCTTGTATAGTTACCAACAAAGTGGAACACTATAAAAGGCTTTTTTAAAGTCAAGGTAAACAACACGGATTCGTGTGCCTTCATTTAACGACTGGAACCACTGCTTTATTCAAAAGAGCCATTTAAGAAGCTTGCGTCTCTTTGTTGTAAGACATGTTGCACACTGCTGAATAATTTTTTTTCTTCGGGGAATTTTTTAGTTGCTCGTTTTAGCATTCTTTCCAAAACTTGTTAAAAATGCACGTTATGCTCACCGATCGACAGTTTATATTATTTTTTCCGTGCCCACCCGAGTGGATGGGGTGTATATGTGACACCTTCCAATCACAGGGAAGACTACCTCAATCAAGGGACGAATTTAAAATATGCGCGAGCAGTTCGGAGAGTTTGCAGGCATATTCTTACAGAACTTTAGCTGGCAATTGTTCCGCACCTGAATATTTATATACCTTTAGTCAAATGCGTTGTTTCTCCACACCGCCATCTGTGAAATTGATGCTTGCCATGACTGCATGGTTAATTTCAGTTGGTTATTCAACCTCGTTAACATCCAATTCTTCGGTAAAAAACATATGCAATAAACGGCTGCGGTATACTGCCTTATCTCCGTTTTTCGTTAATGGCATTCGTATAGAGAAAGTGGTGGTTCGCCCAGATTGATTTTCGAGTGACTTGCGGATCAAGATTGCAGGAGTTTGTGTGTGACTTATTCAGAATGGTCACTTGCATCCGTTTGTAAAGGCGCCTTGATGTTCAAACAATATAGCCTGCTCCACAGGAAAAAGTGAAGGTGAATATTCATATTGAATAGGTCTGAAGGGGCAGCTAACCATTTTGATGGGATACGGAAAGCGAACATCTACCTTGTCACGTAGACGTGGCTTTCGCCTGCATGTACCCAGCCGCTAAAATGAGACTTGATTTCTTAGGCACTCTACTTTTTATCATAAAAATTGATGAAAGACACAGACATTGTGTTTAAACGTTCCATATAAATGAACGTGTGTTAAGAGCACTGACAGATCTGTCTATAATATGAGGAGTGAAGTATAGTAGGCCATACATTGGTAAGCAGTACACTATTTAGTAGGATTCCCTGTCTTTGTGTACACTAGGCCTATGTGATACGCGCAAATGGGCTCTGAAATTCTACCAGTCCTTGTGCCTGATAAAGCCTCGGGCCGCATTGATGTGAAAGGCAGAGATTTTAATAGTGATAAAGTTCCATCAACAACAGATACCTAAATAGACCCAGTAAAATTTTTATAATATTACTTAAATTATGTAAGGCTGTGGCTGAATAACGTGATGGTGCATAATGTTATACTGATTTTATCTTTCAATTGAAAGCCCCCTGCAGTGAGCTTTTTTGGATATTTGGATGGTTTGTCATTCTTTTCCGATAAATCCAACAACATGTAACCCATAACTTTCTTCAAGCAGTTAAAACCTGTTTGCCAAATTTAAATCGCAGAACCAATCAGGTGATTTAGGTGTATCTGTAGTACAGCTTTGTTTGGAAAGCACAGCGGTTACCTTATAATTTTCATGTGACCCGCAAAAATAACGGAAACCCAGTCCAAATAACGTGTTCACTCGTTCACGTCTATCAGGAACAAAAGGTGAACCAGCCGAGAACCCTGAAGATTCGAACCTCCAACCACGACAGATTTTATTTCCCTTTACCGATGCTAACAACTTAGCATTGACAAACAATGAAGTGTTAGACTTATTTATGGAAGCTGCTATTAAGCCCTATTGTTTCCAGTTTTTAAAGCAGTTGGTGGTGAGATACAGTTTTGATGGTTTTCGGAATGCCATGAAGTTGTTTTTGGCCGAAGGCGTATGCTAGTAAGGGTCAGCTCTGAATAGACTGATGCGAGTTCTTCCGTCAGATATGCATTTTCAGAAGCAATGTTGGCCTGAAAACAAACATTGCAGCATGGCTTACAGCTTATTATATGGGAGTAACGTGCGTCAGCAGCCATGCGGCGAGACGTATTCCAATATAAATTAATAAATAAATAAATTGTATATTTAAGGCCCAGAGGGCCCCATCATTACAAACTTAGTACCATGGTTTAAATAAATAAAAAGTGGATAATTGCTGCACTATGTGAGCATCCATATGAACAGCAGAAATGAGTAGTATGGTAAACATATCCGATTTAAAAAGATTTGCCATTTTTAAAACAAAAGTCAACAATCGTTTGCATATACGGTGAACTCGAAAAGAAGCAGTAAAAAAAATCCTAGGGTTAAATCGGAGGCGGAGTTCGGCGTGCCGCCAATTTAAAAAAAAATAGGAGAAAAAAAACTGCTTCACTAAATAATTAATAGCTAAATGCAATGGGATAGTATTGTGATGTTGCTGACTCTGTATGAGGGTTCGGGACGCTCCTTGTCGGGTGAGAGGTTATATAGCAGTCAGAGCTACTGTTTATGAACACCAGTGGAGGTGAGAGAGGACGAACTCA
Source organism: Schistocephalus solidus (assembly GCA_017591395.1). Lineage (NCBI taxonomy): Eukaryota > Metazoa > Platyhelminthes > Cestoda > Diphyllobothriidea > Diphyllobothriidae > Schistocephalus > Schistocephalus solidus. The sequence continues at coordinate 88,858 of WEDG01003274.1, read as the reverse complement.
TCGTAGACAACATGGTCGAAGCGAAGAGGGGACAGTAGATGTCACGAAATCATCATCGAGATGCGACCTTGCTGACTGTATAGTCCATCACCAAAGAGGCGAAACCATCAGAACCCACCTCGATCATCAACAGATCCTGGACACTATCGTCAGGGTTGCAAATTCGAACGAAAGTATCAAGGTTGTCAAGAGTTGGCAATGCTAGTTTAAAAAGGAGGGGAAGAAAAAGTGAATGCAAAGATTGACTCTGCAGAGGATGATGTAAAATATAATTAGAGACCCATATAATATCAAGGGAGCTGCCTCAAATACCAGGAGGACCCTTTTCAAAATCCAAAAGTTGCGAGTTACAGAAAGAAACAGACAATAAGGACTTTATATCTTTCGAACTTAAATGTTTGCGTAATTTGGTTTTGAAAATAGCTAATGTAGATGACAACCTAATTTGCAGTGGTAGATTATTCCATATGAAAGCATATTTGGAGGCAAAATACTGAGACCGGTTGGTTGTCGAACAAAGGGGTGGTGAAATGATCATGGAGGAATTACGAATGGCATAGGGTCGATTAACCGAAGTGAGAGCGTTAATTCGTGGGATATTTGGGCTAGAAGTAACGCGAAACAGGAAGCAGAGACCAGCTTCGAGTCTTCTAACCCACAGAAATTTAATGTTTGCTAACTGGAATCTATCCGTATAAGAGAAACTGGATCCAGGAAGAGAAAATAGTTTTCGAGTAAAAACCCTCTGAACTTTTTCAATCTTACTGCGGTCAGAGGCGTTCATCAGCCCAAATAGGGGACAGCAGTATTCGAGGATAGGAAGAACAAACATGTGGTATAGGTTTAACTTTATTTCCGGAAGGAAGAAATTATGTGATATAAAACCACATATCTGTGCAAACTTTGCAGAAATTCGATCTGCATGAGGCGATCATGCTAGCTTATTCGTGTAACTTAGACCTAAGTCTTTTATGATTGAGCGATCTAAAAGTGTACTTTTTTGTAATACTAGAGGTCCAGGAAGCTTGGCGGGGCCAAAACACATGAAACTGCTCTTGGATGGAGAAAATTCCATCTGCCAAGTACAGCTCCAACGTGAGAGCATAAGTAGATCACTGTTGATTTTGTGAACGTAACTATTAGCAGTGTCTTTATAAAATGAATAAATGCACTTGAGATCGTCAGCGCAAACGATATTTTGTGAATTTGTGAGTAAAGTGGAAATTTCGTTAATGTACAGAATGAAGAGAAGGGGACCTAGAACGGTGCCTTGAAAAACGCCACTCGTGATCGGTTGAGGCGTCGAATAGCTATTACCTACTAGGACCTGGCTGCAGTTAGACAAGTAGGAACCAATGAAGTCAAGGAGAGGAGGCCGGATGCCGAGGGCTTCCAGTTTCACTAGAAGACGTCTATGCGGTTATTTGCGATAACATTCAATGCGGATGCCTGAAACGTCGGAACCGGTTCAGATTCCATCGTAAGATGATTTGCAAAGAACGCACTTAACAGTTCTGCCTTGTCAGAGTCTTCCAGAACGAAATTCTTGTCTACATTACGTAATGGAGGAATTTCATAACGTCGTTTGGAATAGGATCGACGGCGGAACAGTTGAGGAACAGATTTTGCAGAGTTTGGCTCACTGAGTGCTTAAGATTCCCTCTGTCTGTCATGTGCAAGACGAATCTTTGAGGCTAATAAAAAAATCTCTGAGATCCTTAGATGTACAGATAACGAACTTGTATATTGATCTTTCAACTGCTTCTTCAATTTCTTTAGTCGTGGCAAAAGAAAGTGAGAAACGGTTGATTCCGAGACGTAGGGCTTGACTATTTTGGTTAGCACAAGCTTCAGGATGTTATTTGAAACAAATGACACGAAGTCACAAAGACTTGCTGCGTCGTTTATGGAGGAGAGATTCTGCCAGTCTAATGAGTCAAAAAAGTTACTAATTAAGCTCATATCTGCGGGGTGAAAAGCATGATAGGTACGAACGGCACTAACCTTTTTCGATGAAACAATCGGAAGGCAACAGTGAATTAGTGTATGGTCACTTTGGAAGAGGCCGCTTAAAATCTATGAAGAGGGGAGCAATGTCGTTTGTGAAAATCAGGTCTAAAATATGCTTTTTTCTCGTTGAAGAACGGAAAAGCTGGGACCAATTAGAAAATTAATCGTATCGAGGAAAGGCTGAAATCTGGGTGGATAAACATTTGAAATCCAGTCAATATCAGGAAAATTAAAGTCCCCAGCGATTATTTTAATGTTAAGATTGAACTTCGAAATCAATTTTAAAATTTCACAAAGTTTTGCATCATTGGATGATGAATTAGGCGGGTTGTAAATACATCCGAGAATCGCCTTTAGCCTGTACGACAGGATAATGGATGCGAAGCAGTAATTACCAGAGAATGACGTCACATCTAGATCAAAAGGGAAGTTCTTAAATGAAGCTTTAATACAGAGAAGACAACCACCACCACGCTTTCTAATGCGGTCTTGACGGTAGAGATCGTACTGGTCTATGACAAGCAAAGAGTCGGAAATTAAGGGATGGGTCCCAAGATTCAGTTACACATAAAAACATCGGGCATTAGCTCGAAAGCAATGGCTCTCAGTTGCGCCATCTTATTTAAAACAGATCTAGCATTAAGTAATATGACATCTAGCGTAGTTCGAGTATCCAAACTAGGGTTATCGTTACTTATAAAAAAGGAAGACTTGGTGGTGGGGAAGAAAACTGTAGAGAGGTAGGTGCTGGCTGAAAGTAAAATGGCTGCTGTCTGCAATTAGCTAAGCTGTTACTGCTAACTAAATTAGGATTATTGTACAGAAACATATTTGGGTGGTATCCATTGAGAGGAAGGCTATTTTCTTCGTTAGCGAAAATTGGAGGCCTATAAATAGGATTTTGAGGAATATTGGAATAATATGGGGGAGAATAAGATTTGAAAACGGAACAAATTGTTTTGGAACACTGGTACCGTAAGGGGTAGGGTTAAATAATTGGGCAGTCTGAGAAATTGATTGGTTAGGATAATTGCTAAAGCACTTTAGATGGAGTAACTGACATTAAAGGTAGGCTTACGACATGGCTGATAGCTACTGAAGTTAAGGTTTTTGAACCGGGCACTATAAGGAGATTGCTGTATCGTCTCGTTATGGTTTGCATAGCCATGACCAGACTTATGGATAATGGATTGAGAGGCCGAATACCTATGCAAGATGGGAGACACATTCCTTCGCTCCATCGGTGTAAAGATCCCGACAAAGGAAACATTTTTGCATCTTCTAGATAACGAAAATGCGACCTCGTTGTGCAAAAATGGAGTCCACCTCGATTGGTGAAAAAGGGTGACTAATATAGGTGGATTTTTTTGCTACGTGAGAGGCGTTTGCTTCCGCTATTTTGTAGTTGAAACCGCACGAGTACAGGAAGTTTACGGCAACGTCAATGGGTCGTCTGTCCCGTGAAACATTTTTTTAAAGAAAATTATAATTTTCGTTTCTGTCGGTCTGATGTTTCCAGTGGCATTAAAATGGACGAGAGAATCCAGACGCTGACATTCCTGGGAGGGAAAGAGCAGAGATGTCACCGTCGAATAAGTTCCCCAGTATAGAGAACTGATCCAAACTTTAACATAAAAATCATTACAGTTTTGTAAAGCAGAGAGATCAAGCTGCTTAGCTTTTAACGATTGGTTGCATATGCATATCACTGCTGTGACTACTTGATGCAACCAAGCAACGCTTCGGTGCAATGGCTGACAGCTTGCGACGAGCCGAGATTTTCGTTTTTGTTATTGCGAGGAGGCTTTAATTTGGTCAAACTTAGGAAAAAAAGCAGTCGAATAATATTCTGTGACAAATATTTTTCCAAAATTTTTAACTAAGGACCTTTATACGTGCTTGAGAGACTTCTTAGTATAACAGATCCACCTGACTAATAACGAGGCTATATCGGTTGAAAGCGTTGACTATAAATGTTTACGCCTGTAGAAGTGGATATGCACCACAGGTAAAAGCAGTTGATAGTGTTAAAATTGAAATTTTTTATCAAAAAATCAGTTAGTAATTAAAGCTTTGGATAATGAAATTCTGAAAAAATTAGAACTTTCACTTTGCTTTCAAAAACGAGCTGCCTATATCAAGTGAACTCTGAAAGAACATTCAGAAATATACACTAATTTCACTGGTGAATTCTTTGAGAAGTTTGAGTGGAATCTTATCTAGTTCTACCAACTTATATTATTTACATATTTCAAATTATCACTGGATAGGATACTCTGAAATTAGAGTATTGTCTGTGATTTTAATCATTTGGTCCTTTTTGGTGGTCGAGGATGAGGTAGGGGAGGTTGAAAGCTTTCTTCGTTTATGAAGACCGATGGAAAAAGAGATGCAAAGTGCCAGACAATCTTTTTTTGATTGTTTTCAGTTGTCTTTAGTAAGGGGAATTAATGCTTTGTTTCTCGTATTTTTTCTGAGGTAGCGAAATAGGCGTATGAGACTTCATTTTCCTTTTTGTAACATACATTTGTGAATTTGTTATAAAATGTTTTTAATGGCGTTTCTCAGCTTTGTGCCCTGTGGTATTCTCGTGCTTAAAATATTCAAATTGATAAGAAACGCAGAATTTTCTCCACAACTTAGTTCTCGGGCATATTTTTCCTGTTTGCTTTTCAATAATAAAGGCATATTTTTATTTACAACGATTAACAGCCAGTAGTTGTGCATTGTCTGCAAAGTATACTCTTCAATAGTTCTTTGACTTTTGTTAGGATGACCCGTTTAGGGTGAGCTCGATTGGAAGTCAGATAAATGGACCTTCTTGTGATCAAAGTCATCAGGCAAAATGTGACGACCATTTGAACTAGAATGTATCTAACTGAGAACAACGAAAAATCCCATATATGTATCACGAGGTAGCTTCAATTGAGCGGAGGCATGATAATGCCTACATAAGTACTCTCTGGTCAGATTTTAAAAAATACATCTAGACAGTTAGCTTTTACTCAGTCTCTTTATAACAGCGCGAAAAACACTTTCAATGCTTTAAGCAAAAGCATTATTAGATGGCTAGTTTTTGGCATGACACCTGAATTTCAATGTCACACGTGATCAAGATAAAAGTTTGACTGGAGGTAAATGGCAGATACCTAATCACATTTGGGGTAAATCGGAAAAGTGTTTGACAGAGAAAACAAGGGTTCATGGAACAAAGCAATCTTTGGATGTCATCGAACCTCCTTCATCATCCTTTGAATTTTGTATACCAACTTTGTTTCATTGAATGTGTTATCGGAAAGCATGCAACCATAAACAGCCGAAAAAAACGTGCAATTAACAAATAACAGGAGCATTCATGTCGCAAACGCAAGCCTGAATCCGTAGTAAAATAGGTAAAATTCGTTCAGTCTCCTATTATTGACATGCCTTTTTCATTAACATAATTTAGTGAAAGTGTTAACAGGAATAATAATAATAAGTAAAACTCATGCAAGGTATAGGTCTACCTCCGACTTGTGCTTCTATCCACTTTAATGTCCTGCATTTAATGACCAACTAGACCCACCTGAACGTAAAGCAGAGAACAAATGCAACATTGAAAACTAATATATCTAAATTAAATACCCTTTATTATTCGGTCGTGCGTAAACGAGGGGGAGGGTAAGGGATAGCATTTGTTATTAAAAATTAAACTAGCCGTCAGTTTGACTGTCGAGTTCGACATTATCCACCGCTTATTTCACAACAGACAAATGAAAGCACGTGTTAGTTGCGTATAAGAGAATACTTGCGCAACAATTACCGCACGATCCCTTTTCCCCAAATGGGTTCAGCGTCATGACCAAGTTCATGGAATCGGAGGCGGGAGAGGGCACATGTGACTGACTCAACCGAAAGGCACTTCAACGAGCACTGCTACACCTGGATCTGACCCATGGGATGCCGGAGAGTAGCCATTACAGTCTGACTCTACATCTGCGAGACGACCCCGCAACGCAAATACCACTGGGTTTGTCACGCGGCGCTATTAACCGCGTCCATTGGTAGCCTTTAAAAGGCACGGCTTTTATCGCAATGTGATAGATTTTAAGCATGTCAGATTCCCTGTAGTGAGGAAAAGGTGATGAGCTGTCGAACTCACTTGATTTTCTTATTCCAAGTTCCCAACCACTATCCATGCCTGTTAGTGAATTCATTCAGGGGAAGGGCCACAGCTGCTGACATACCTAACGACCTTGTCGGCGTGGACTACGTATACGATCTGGCCTCCTAAAAACACGAGCACCAGGAGTTCACATGAAAGGGGGTTAACGGTCCACATGTCACATTTCTGCTTGTCTTGTTATGCATATTTTCTGAGTCGCAAAATATTTTCCTTACCATAACATTCAACGCATAAACACTGCATCACTGTTATGCGGATAAGGTCGTTGTCTTTCTTACTGTTAATTCACAAGTCAGTCATTAATATGCGTGATGGTCGCACGATCCTTCAAACGCTCTTTGAATGTTTGAAAAAAATATTTGTACAAACACACACGATCAGCAGCACTCTAATGGGAAGAGGGGAACGTGTCTATACCGCCAAAACTTTAAACAACTCTGCTAAGAAAACCAACCAGAGAAGAGTGATTTTATTAAAACTTCGATCAACGAACCTATACAGCCTACTGCAACTTATACAATCCACCTATTTGGATATTGTAAACAGACTGCTAAAATGAGAATTATTTGAGTTATACTTATTAAAACAATTATAACCACATATAGCTCAGTTGGATCAAGCGTTCGCTGTATAAGGAATGTGACCACTTTTGCTGTGGGATCGAATCTTACAAAGAAATCAAATGTTTCCTCAAGTTGGGCAAATGAGTTAATGAATTCTACCAATATCCCTGTATATAGAAAGGCAAAGTATTGCAAATATCTCTGTTATGCATTATGTGAAACACACTTTCTCGTTTTTTTTTTTGGCAATCACGAGAGGTGTTTGATCTTTGTTTTTGCAAAGAACAAGGTACAGCCTCAATCTCATTTGAAAATGTGTGATGCGTCGGGCTTAAAAAGAGCAGCTTTAAAAAGAAAAACTCATATTGATAATAGCGATGCTTACGCAGTAACATGTGTACAGTTCCTATCGAGGTCTTACCGTTGACCACAGCTCGTTTGCATTAAAGTATCTGAGTTTAAATATATTCGCCCTACCAGCCAAATATTATTTATCTAATATCCTATTTCGGATATTGTAAACAGACTGCTCAAATAAGGATTTTTATTAAAATAATATTATATATCAATTAGTGAATAGTCGTGCAGCAGTTCTCAGGGTGATGAAAACGTTTGCTGTATTATGGATGAAACCACTGTTGCCGTACGATCTTATCCCACAAAGGCCGCCATATTTTCCTTAAGTAGTAAAAATGCGTTAATCAATTCTCCCAAACGCTCTGTCAAATAAAAATGCAAAGAAATCCATTTCGTTAGGTCGGTAGCATGCATCTTGCACGAGTAATTTCACCTTCTCAGAACTGGAACACTAGTATAACATAATCTCCATAATTATGTCATCCTTGAATAAACAAAAACACGTTCAGGCTGAAATTTGTATTTTTATTCCTGAACGACTTGCAAAGATTTATATTTATTTTTGCTCCCTTTTCGCCCAATTACTTGACGATTGCTAATAACAACACCGTGTTTGGTGATTCTAGAAAACATCACTACCTATTCCACAAATACGGTAAAAGAAAACATATGGCACTATTAAAATCGTTAGTCATGGTCTGGGAAAACGGCAATTTCCTCAAAGATTTGTCTCACAACCTCGTCCGCCCCAATCAAGATAATTTGTTTAAGTTTGCATTAAGTTTATATTACATCGAGAGGTCAATAGTGCGTTTCAATCTGGACAACATTCAGCATATTTTTAATGGCAGTATCGTTAAAATAAGTGCTGATGCATTTAAGAGTACTCAGTATGTAAACAGCGACAGCAAAACATTCAGATAAAATTTGATTAACTTAACTTACAGAGAGTCCAATGGCAGAGATTCCAATTCAAAAATATCCCTTGTCGGCTACGGCAGACACTTTAGTGCCAGGAAGCCAATGTTTTAGCGTTCTGTAATTTTTGCATTTTGATCAGCAATCTTATTTATATTTTTGCCTGTAAGATTGCATTTTAAAAAGGATGCTTCCATCTATGCAATTGCACGTGTCTTCTCACACTTTTTTCTTTACTTTGGACACTTCTCTTTTTGGCACTCACAGCTCCCAAAGGATTGAAACGAAAACCAAACCGTAAAAATTACGGTTGACGAGGTGCTCTGCAATGTTGTCTGACCGCATTTGCCTTTGCAGATGCAAATCCCCCTTGAAGCTAGTGAACTTAATTGCATTCCTCGTATCTAATTGATACTTGCATGATTTATTTTAATTACACAATAAAGCATTTTAAAGGTTAGATTTACTTTAAATTCTGCTTGGACTAAATATCTTCAAATTATTCTAAAAACCGCTGAAGCTTTTTAATTTTTAAGATTTTAATTGGCAACATGGATTAAATTAGTTTATTCAAGTTTCACAGGCATATACACTTATTTGAAAATGAATAATTGGGTTGGATTCACTCAGTCACTGTTAAACGCGTGCGTAATAATCCCAGGCTGCCAAGAGAAAGTCAGTGAAATAATTGCCATACTGTCAACAAATGTATAAGCTTAAAGTCAAAACAAATGTAATGCCCCTGCATGTACATCGTCGAGGGTTGCAGAAAATCAGTCAGCCACCAATCATTGCCGTGTGCTTTCTGGTTTATATCCCACATTTCCAATTTCAGCCTTATAATTTGCCCAGTTTCTTATTCAAGTGTCGCAGTTGGTAGCATAACTTAAGCAGTTTGGATAAATACCTATATGCAGACACATTGCCCTTAAAATATTTTCGTAGAATAAGACAAATAAAAATACAGCGTGTCGGTTATCGAAATGATTTCACCTCTGCAATATGTGTGTTTCAGAATGAAACTTTTCTATTATTGACCTGGCAGGCCATTAAGAAGTCTGATCGCATTGTACACGATTGTAGTATACTCCGATAAAAGAAAAAATCTTTTCAACTTTGGAGACGTCATATGCCGTCACGAACCTTAATTCCTCAACCACAAATAAATGTAAAGTATTTTCAACCAGCTCAACGGGCTCTTTCTATCAACCTGGTGTCACAACGTATAAGGCAGCATGGGAGAAAGCTACGTGTAAATAAATATGTTATGCACTGTATGGAACACACTTTCTCGTTTTTATATTTTGTAATCACGAGATCTCATTTATCTTGCCTTTTCAAATAACAATATAAAGCCTCAAGCTAAGTCGAAACAGTACGATTGATCGGACTTTTGAATAGCAGCTTTTAAAAGGCGAACCTCGTATAGATACTGGCGAGGCTGACTCAGTAGCATGTGTGCAAGTCATATTGTGGGCTTATTAGTGACCACAGACATGTTTATGGTGGATGTCAGCTTATGGTTCACTTTCCTTAAGCATAATGACATGTTTGCACAGAACATAATAGAGGAAGAATAGTAAGCATTATAATGTTAAACAATACCTCATTTGCTTGCTGTTGATGTTAGATCTTTAACTTGCAGTATGAAATCTAATTTGCAAAGTAATTGCCCTACCGTCAAATTTCAACGTATCAACACTGCATCACTGTAACGCTGATTAGGCCGTTGTCTTTCATTAAATTCAGTAATCCGTCTCTTATGTATGCGATTGTGGAAAATCTTCCAAAACACCTTTGACTACAAAAAAGTACTTAATACACTCTTGACTTCTTTGAATTTTAAATCTTAAAATATAGTCCTTGTCGTCTACTGCTGATACCATTTTGTTGAAAGATTAATGTTTATGCGTGATGCTAATTTTTCGGTGTAATCTGTTCAATGGAATAAAGCCATCTAGTAAATTATTTATTTTTTCCCTTCTGAATTACATTGCACCTAGGTGATTTCATCTATAAAATTGCGCCTGCCTGCTTATATTTTACTCTTTACTTCTCACACGTCTATGTTGCGCACTCCCAGCTCCCAAAACCATCAAGAGAAAACCTAAAACCCTGAAAATTAAGGCTGAAGTGACTTTCTTAGATGTTGTTTGACCACATTTGCCGTTGCAGATGAAAATATTCCTTGTAGATTTTCTGCCTTAATTCATTCGTCAAACCTAATGGTTACTTGCACGATTTTTTGTTACTACACAATAAAGTGTTTTGAATGACAAATTCAGTTCTAATTTTGCACAGATTTGAATAATCTATCCAACGAAATTTTGAAGACAAATGTAGCCAAAGTTCAAACCATTTGCGCAACTGCGATGGCGAAGTGAAATCCATGGCTTTGGTCTGTAAGATTGAAGATTACATCCTCTGTGCAGATAAGCACTTGTTCCATGAACTCAACCAAAGCGCGTCTATCCCACGTACGTCTACAGGGTGAAACGTAGCCACCATGAACAAACCGGAGAACAATAAATTAAAATATAACCAGGATAAAACATCAGTCGCACATATTTGCATCTATGTGTTTCTTCACATTCTTCACCACCTGTCATTCTTTGTCGCCGCATATCAGGTACTTTTATTCAAACCAGGATTAGGCGCACCATGATCTATTGTACCTTTCTAAAAGTAAAAGCGCTCGATATGGGTGGCAAAGGTTACAAACGGGCAAGCAATAACCGTCCGACATTGAACAATTTATAACTGCAGATACGGGAGACAACTGAAACATATGGGTAGATTGTAACAGTCTGTTCCAAGCGAATTCTGCCGTTGTTCAGCCAATTAAAAACCTGGCATCCAGCAGGGACTGGAAACACAATCATGCGTTCGAGTACCGCGCATGGATGCAACACACTAGGCCTAGCGGTTGTGTCATTAGCACTTCATCGAACCGAATTGCAAAAGTTCCTCGTCAGCTGTGATTTTCTGTCGCTGCAGATTGGGTACTTATTCAAATAGGAATAGGCTCAAACCGACCTTTTGGCTTCCCGAAGCAAAGACGTTCCACCCGTCTTTCTCTCTAACTACAGCTCGGGTATTTCTTAAACAGCAATAGGAGCACGCCAATCTCTAGTCTTTCCAAAGCAAAAAATATCCATCTGGGTGGCAAAGTTCACGAAAAGGCAAACCTGGTTAATGAACACGTAGTTTGCGTTTTGCCTTGTAAATTTTTTTTGCCTTCGTTTTCAGTTGCATAGCGACCTAAGGTAAACTGGAACAATAATTGACAAAAGAGACCGAAATGGCCATTTCTTGCTTTTGAATCCATCATCAGCCAGTCATACCCAAACCCAAGTGTTGATTAACCAGGATTAAACCCGTGACCTTTGTTCATTGAGTGTTACACTCTACCACTGAGCCACGGGCCCGTGTTTTTGTAGTTTGAAATCAGGAATATAAATAATAATAGTGTGTTTTAAAATGAAGTTTTTAAGGAACACGATTGTTCCGCTAAGCCTTGGAGCTCAGACAAGAGACCTCGTGGGCAGACGCATATTAGCATAAGGTATATATTGATAATCTGGAATCGAAATTGACATAAGTGACCTAAAAGGCCATTTCTGGCTTATTTGCCGTCATCGGCGAGTCTTACCCAAACCCGGTTGTGGATCAACTTAGATTTGAACCCGCAACATTAAGTCGCCCAGGGTAACAATCTACCATTGAGCCACGGGCCAATTGTTTTGTCGGTTTTGGTCGGGAATATGAATTATGATCGTGTTTTGTTCATGGATCTGGTTAAGGAAGACGTATGTTCCATTCTGCCTTAGAGCTTACTTAAAAGCCCTTTGCGGGCAGTCTCATAGTCACTTAAGTTTTATATTAATAAGGTGGAACTTAAAATGATAAAGTGACTGAAATGGCCATTTCTGGCTTATAAGACGTCATCAGCCATTCATACTCAATCACTGGTGTGGACCACGCGAGATTCTTAACCACTTTCTTTGGTCATTGAGCCTCGGGCCCATTTATTGTTGGTTGCGCTCGGGAATATTAACTTTATTAAGCAGCTGCTCGCCAATGGGTAATAGGATTCACTCGTCCCGTTGTTCCTTGTGGCTCACTCTCAAGCCCCACCATTTTCTGCAGGGTTGATTATGATATAAGCAGAATTACACGACTGACAATGACAAGAAAGTCACCAATGGCCATTTCAGGCGTCAATACGGGTGCAAAGGAATGTGCACACAGTCATTGGCAAATCGATCGTTAACTTACCTGTCCGTCACGTGCGTGCCCTGTCACACCAAGTCCTTTTTTGTCACGCCGCTTTGCGGACGCTTAAATGCCTGCGCTTTATTCGACGCCTGTTTTTGTGTACACTTAACCCTTTTGCCTGTTTTTGTTTGTATGTGGAAGCTAATAGCAAGGAGAACCCTTACACGAAGTGTTGATTGCGTAAACATACGTGACGTTGCTGAGAATGTGAAGGAAATGTATCCGTCCGAGTCACCTTCTCCAGAATTCTGCCTTGTTGCCTCTTGCAGTTTATCGTATGATGATTCCGACTTTGAGACTGCCTTTTCTGACGACGAGACACGTTCTTTGGCTTTTGAGTCCGATATGGAGCCAACCTTTCTAGCAGTTCTTCTCCACATTGAGATGAGCCGACTTTTGGATTTGTTTTACGGTCAGGGGCAAGGCCTTCGCATATAGAGGCGTGGGGACGAACAGTCAAGAAGGATTCGATGGCAGGATAAAATGGATGCTACAGTACGCAAACGAATTTCGTTAAACAAACCTTAGTCTTAGCTGGATAAGGATGTTGCCCTATGCTGGACGGCGTACTGAACAGGGACCGCTGATACACGATTACTCCACGTGCTTTTATTTATTTTTTCCTTGCTCTGCATTCAAGAGGAAATTTACTGTAACTGTACAATCCTCTACCTATTTTTATTTGATATTCTGTTTTTTTTTACGTTTATTTGTTTGTCTGAAATATGTTTATAAGGTCATCTCTACACTACACTAGCACCTTTTTGAATGCACGTTAACTGAAAAAATTACGGAATAATTTCCATGAAGCCAGCTGTTGCACTTTTCGGCCAATATGTCGGACGTGTGATTTCTTCGTTCTTCTGTCTTCACGCTTTTATCAATCAAAAGCTTCGCAGCGGAAAAAATACCAGTGCGGTTGGCAATTTGCCTTAAAGCGTCAACCGAACGACAAACTGTAAATTCCAGGCTTTCTTTCAACAAATTGTCGATCGATCTTCAACAAAACTCATGATATGGAGTTACTTTTGTTGGAAAAAGAACAAAGTCAGATCCACGTCATTTTTCTTCAAGAGACATGGTAAAACAGTGACATTGACGCACAGTTAATTAGCCTTTCGTTTTTCTGTTTCTTTCGAGCAGATCGAAAATCCTCATCATCCAGTAGAGGTGGAGGGATGGCTATTTTGGTCAAAAAGGATTGGTGTTTTAACTGTAAGTCCTTATTTCCTACTCAGAGGATTTGACAGACGTTATTACTGTCATCTGTAAGCCCCGATTTTTATATACATATAAGGGCATCATATTGGTTAGTATCTATATTCCCCCCTCTACCTGTGAAGGTGCGCTTAACCGCTTCTTTGAAGTTCTTTCGGAAAAACATGTTTTATTTTCCTGCGAGCATCTTATTGTCTTATGTGGTGATTTTAATCGTGTAAATTTACGTCCGTTTACGTTATTAGGCTTTGATGACCTTGTTTCCTTGAATACTCGCGCTGATGCCCATCTTGATCACGTTTTGTCTAACCAATCCAAGTTCTTTCTTGTTAAGAACAGAGCTCCTTTTTCTGCTTCCGATCACTCTGTATTATATTGCCTTCCAAAAATTTACTCCGCTTCTACACGTGCACTGCTTCTTAAACCTGAAATGAAAGTTAAGGTTCACGTGACATCCCCGGAAAACATTTTACTTCTCCAGACTTGCATATCGTACACTATCCCCGACTTCCTCAGTCAATCCAATGTTAAATCGTGTTCCAGCTTCCTTACAACATTTTTAAAAGACATTTTTAATATTTGTTGTCCTCTTGATACAGTTTTGGTCCGACCTGACAGAATTTCTTCCCCTTATCTAAAATCTTTAAGACGTAAAAAGGAACTTCTTTACAAGCTAGGCTTCCGAGACTGTCTAAAGGAGGTTAACATCTTAATAAAAAGGGAGATTTGCAGACTAAATTATTTGTTTGTTGGTCAGTTTTTTGCCTCTCCGTCCAAACTTTCTTTTCGGCTTTCCTCTGCTGAACTCTGGAGGAACCTTAGGCGTCTTACTGGCAAATGTGGTAAATTGGCACATGTTGATGCTGATTAAGACGATCTAAACAAACATTTTATCCATACTCTTACTGACTCCAATCCCCCCACAAACAGCCTTTCGTCACTACCAACCGTTTTTTCTCCCGTGTCAGTGGCAACAGTGGAGAAAAATCTGAAAAATGTTCGTGGTTCCACTGCTGCTGGGCCGCATGAAGTCTTACCATTTATTTTAAAATACTGCTGCTCTCAGATTTCCCCTATTTTGACACACCTTATAAACAGGTCCTTCATGAAGTCAAAGATTCCTGACATTTGGCGTTCAGTAAGAATTACTCCCATCCCTAAAATGTCCGCTTATTTTGGTCCAAAATCTTTCCGTCCAATAGCCTGCTCTTCCGCTTTACTGAAAATTGCTGAACGAATCGCTCTCGATACAATTAAGCCTTTTACCTCTAATTTCTCCGACCCATTACAATTTGCCTATAAGGCCCAGCGTAGTACCCTAGATGCTGTTGCCCTTGTAGTACATTCGGCTCTACGAGATTTAGATAAGGGCTGCCATGCGTACGCATGCGCATTTCTTGACTACTCCTCTGCCTTCAACACTATCCCGCGCCATCTCATTCTTAAAAAAACATCCGCGTCTGGCTCTACCGGCTGGGTTGTTTCTTGGCTTGAAGATGATTTTGCTTCCCGTACTCAATTCGTACAATCCGGCATGCAGAAGTCAACTGTCCTTCCAAACAACTGCGGTTTTCTTCAAAGTGCCATCTTATCCCCTCACCTTTTCTCCCTTCACACTGATGATTTGAGGTCACCAAATGACTGTCTGTACATCAAATATGCCGACGACATGGTTGTTGGTCATCCTCTTAAAAATCAGACACATCCCCAGTGTCTGAAGGATGACGTTGACCATGTTGCATTCTGGTCGTCAGATAATGGCCTTCAACCGAACCATGAGAAGTCTGTCCAATGTGCTTTTCACCTGCAACCATCCCCTAGTTCTCAATTCTCAGCCGTCCTTCCCAATGAGGTATCGTCTTTTCGGTACCTTGGCGTTACTCTGACATCGAATCTTTCATTCTCCCAACATATCTATGCTCTTTTTCAAAAATTCGTAAACTTCTATATTATATTCGCCGTTTACCTTCCTATCACACATCTCAGGCCCTTATCCGGAGATTTAAAGAGGCATGTGTTCTTCCCCTCAGCCTTTATTGATCTCTCTTTATTTTTCCAGCCTTGCTTAAAAAGGATTTTTTGATGTTGAAACGTATTCTCCGAATGCTCTCTTCTGCTGCTGGTGTTCCTTATACTGTTTTAGTGGATTTGATAGCAAAACGGCACTTAACTACAGTCAAACAATTTGCTGGGCGAATCCTTGATGATGAAACCAATCCCCTCCACTCTGAGCTGATTGATGTGAAGTCTTCCCGTCTGATGCGCTGAGGCTTTCGCCATATAGCCTGCCGTACAATCGCATAACAGCGCTCCGTTTTACCATTCCTAGCACGCTATCTTACGTGTGAAGAGACAGAAATAAAAAAGCTCAGACTAGAACTGTCTCCCCGCTAGATGTCAATTTTTGACTCTTTGATTCTTGCATATTATGTTTACTTATCCTATTATCTTAGTGAATGGAGCCATTTATATTTTTGCTGAACAGTTTGAATGATACGTCAAAATAAAGCGTATTCCTCTCTCTTTCTCTCTCTCTCAAATAAGCGAAGTATTTATAAATTTGAAAGTCACCCAATTTTTTTAGCCTTTGATTATTCTAACAAATATTATTGTGGCTTGGCAAACGGCAGCTTCAGTACAATGCATGAACTTGAATAAAACGTGTATATTAAAGCCTATGCACCAGTATGAGGAGTCATCAACTCCGAAGTGAATTCTTTATAGGACACTTATTTAATTAGAATGAATGGGACAACATTTATAAATATTATCTTGTTTAATAGAGAAGTTGTACAAATTAGGAGGGTTTTAGAACATGTGCCATAGCACTGTGCTTAATATCATCATATCTTATTCAAAATCGACAATCACCTGAAGCAAAAGTAGCAACACAGCGCAAATACTCGTTAGTAGCTCATATATGTTCTACAGGTCTGAATTAATACGGAAGACAAACCACCTGTCTTGATGTTTTTCCCTTCCGAAGATGATAGAATATATGAGAAAACATCACACAGGATCACTTTTTATGAGAGTATATTGACGTTTAATCACTGCAGTGTCAGTTCACCACGCATGTTCAATCAACATTCGAATTTACATGAGTTTTAAAGCCATATGCGTACCTCCGGTGCCATTCAAGAAAGGATTTCAGTTCATCGGGCGTTTACGTAACTGGGAAACCTGATGCCAATGTCTCAATATCAGTATCAGTATATGCAGGGGAGATTTGGGTGAGTCACCTTTGAATTCCCTATTTTTAACACGCGAGTTGTGGTATCATAAAATAGTATATCGTCATTTTGCGACGACAACATAGTTGAAAAAGAGCCGACAGTAAAAACACTCCCGGTGATATTTTGGAGAAAAAAGTCACCCTTGGGGGTGTCCAACGGGGGGCAGTGTGGAGGTTACATGAATCAGCTAGATGCTCCCTTGCTGATTGCAGAGTCCGTTGAGGGATTTCAAAGGCGGAAATATATGCCCAGATCATCCTCGGTCCATTGCGTTCTAACCATGGGAGAACGTTCATACACCTCATGGACGACGGCCGCCAGGTCCAGCTGATGCGAACACTCACGGTGTCACAAAGGTGTGCAAATAATTAAGCAGCGTAGGCCTCGAGGACCCCAACATGGGAACTATGGGAGAGTTCAAGACCTCAAACTAAATAACAAACATAAAGCAATGTTACTTAAATATAGCTAGTAGTACCATAAATACCTTATTGCTGACGTCACTCTTGTAGCTTTCAGTTCGTGTTGTAGCTCGCACCATTATATCGATCTAACTTTCGCTTAAAAAAACTCCAAGAAGTCCGACATAACAACATCCAGAGGAAGACTGTTCCAAGCTTCGACTACTCTTTTGGATAAGAAGTACTTCCGAGTGTCTAGCCTTGCTCCAGTAACACGTAATTTTAGAGGATGACCTCTCAAGTTAGCTGTTGTTGGTAGCTTAAAGAAATCGCCTGGGACGAGACAACAGTCCTGGACACGTAGTATGCGGAATTTTAGTATCAGGTCCACCCGAAGCTGTCAATAGTGCAAGGGAAAGAGATTGAGATTTGACAGACTTGTTTCATAAGGCTGTGAGCCGTGTCCAAGGAAAAGTATTGTTGCTCACCTTCGGACCTTTTCGAGGATGTTGATGTCCGTCGCCGCCCAGGGTCTCCAAGCTTGGATAGCGGACTCCAACTGTGGCCGCACGAATGATCCGAAGACTTAAGCGAAGCAGTCGGTAGTGAAGGCTGCAAGAGCTCGTTTAACGTAGTTTAGAATCGACATGACTGACTTTGCTACCTTTGCGCAATGTAGGAAGGGTTTAATCGAGGGCGTGATCCAGACCACCAGGTCCTTTTGTGCATCCACTTCTTTCAATGGAATACCATTCAACCTGTTTACCGTACGGTTCGAAGAATTGCTTTTCCCGACTCGTATGATGTTGCTCTTGCTCTCATTAAACGGCAAGAGCCAGTCATTTGACCGTTTCTGGAGTCGATTTAAGTTTGCCTGCAAGTTCTCTTCGTCAGCCGCAGTTTGAATGACGCGCCAAAGTTTGAGATCATCGGCAAACATGGCAATATCGCAGTCCAGTTCGTTGGCACAATTGTTGATGTAGACAATAAACAAAATAGGACCGAGGGCAGAGCCTTGGGGAACACCACTCTCAACCTCAACCTTGATCGACTGTTTGTCGCTGATATGGGCAGTTTGTTAGAGGCAAGTTTAGCAGTTTTCTATCCATGTCAGAAGTCTACCTCTTACGCCTATGCGGTTGAGTTAATAAAGAAGGCGGTGGTGCGGCACGCTATCAAAAGCCTTTTTGAAGTCGATATAGACTGCGTGCACCGTTTTTCCTCTATCGACCGCGTCAGTCCAACGTTCTAAACAGTATAGCAAATTTGTGACGCAGGATCTACCTCTACAGAAACCACGCTGGACCTCGAATAGCAGAGTGTTATGTTCTAGGAACTGCATTAGTTGTTGCTTAATTTTTTTTTCCATTATTTTGCAGCAAACTGAAGTAAGGCTGACCGGTCGATAGTGGTTTGCAGAGACCCGGCTTCCACACTTATAAAACGGAAATCCATGCGGATTTCCATTCGGCTGGTAGACTTTCGGTCTGGAAGGATGTTTGGAAAAGCGTAGAGAGTGGTTTTGCCAACTCTCTCGCTGACTCTTTTAACAGCCTTGCAAGAACCTCATCGGGACCCGGAGACTTAGATTCCTTTAACCCCTAAAGTTTCAAGAGGACAGTAGTCTCGGTGAAATGAAGAGTCTCGACTATTGTATGCACTTCGAAGTAATTGACAGGGTAATCGTTACTCGTTTCCTTTGTAAAAACCGACTGGAAAAATGGCAAAAGATGATCAGCCTTCGCACCGTCTTCAGTAAGGTCTATGCCCTCGGCGGTCCTTAGTAGGGGAATCGGATCCTTGTTCCGTGTATTCTGCCTGAGGTAACCGTAAAACAGTTTCAGGTTCACGGTGGCCCGTTTCAGCAGGTCCACTTCGAAAGCCTGTTTTGTTCATACAATAAGGCCCTTGACCCGATTTCTCAGCATTTTGTACGCATTTAGAGATGCAGGAGTTTTGTCCGTAAGCGATGTTTTCCACAATCTGCGCTTTTTGTTAACTTCGAGTTTAAATGCCTGCGTAAGCCATCGCGGTCTGTTTGTTAACCTTATCCTCAAAATTGGACAGTGATTGTCCATGAGCCTGTGCAGTATGTCCCGGAACGTTTCCCAGTCCTCGGTTATGTTTCCAAAGAATAAAGGTTCCCACGGAGTGCGCATGAGTTCGGCCCTCGTTGCACCGAAATCACCTTGCCATATATTCCTTCTGATTTTGGGTGGGTCTTGCTGGTATAGAACATAGTGAATACTCCCATTGCAGTACCACGTCGTCACTTTTACCTACCGGCGGTAGGCATGATACTTCGTCGATGCTGTCGTGCAACTTCGTGAGAACTAGTTCAAGGCAATTGGCCTGTTGTCCTTCGCACACCCTTGTTGGACAAGTAACGTACTGTGTGAGAAGTAGCTTTAGCGTCGTGCTCAGAAGACAACCTTCAAAGGCTAGGTCAGAACTATGTAAGCAGGTTGAGCTCCAGTCGATGTGAGGCGCATTGAAGTTACCCATTATCAGGATATCCAACCGTGTAGCAAACTTTTCAAGCTCCTCTATCAGGTATGCATTGGCTACGGGGTCTCTTCTCGGTGGGCGGTAGACTGTCAGGAAATCTTGACTTGATGTACTTGACACTTTTATGGATAGCCATATCGCCTCGGAAGTAGACGCGAGTTTATAAGTTTTGTCTAACACTGTAAGTTCGCTTTTCACGTATGTGAGTACGTCCTCCTTGACGCTCTTTCCTGTCTTTTCCTAAAAGGTTGGTTTAGTTACCTCCCGGTCGTCCACGTGTTGGGACTACCAATTTTCTGTTACGGAAATGATATCTTAAGATATATCACAGACATGAATCTTAAGCTCGTCGAGCAGTGGTTAGCGCAGTGGTTATGCTCGTCTCCACATGAATCTGTGACCCGGGTTCGAAGCCCGACAGCGCCGCGAACTTTTACCCTGGACAGTTTTAAGATCAGACCCTGGACAGTTCAAGATCAGAACTGCCTCGAAAGAGTTCAGAGGAAAGCCACCAAAATGGTTAGAAGTCAATGCTCCTTGCCATATCCCACCCGCCTAATGAATCTTAATCTGTTCCCTTTGAGTTATAGGCAAATGCGTGAGCGATCTCCTGCAGACATTCCGCATTGTGAAGGGATTGATTGTTGCCTGAATTCTCGGACTTCTTTGAATTTGCAACCACGACCCATCTCCGAGGTCACCATTGAAACTCCGCGTCAGCAGGGCGACTGGATGCTGCGCAGTTCTCCTTCTGTCAGAGTGAGTTAAACCACGGAATGCCCTCCCTGAAGACGTTGTGATGTCACTCATCGCTGGAAAGCTTTAAAGGAACCTTGACAGTTTTATGTTCCCGCAGCGAGCCTGAGCGATGAGGCATTTATCTTAACCCTCGAGAGTCGTGCACCACTTGTCAAATTTTATGACCGCCTTTTTGTACCTTTGGCTACCCACACGGTTTCTCTGTATACCGCACTTAATTTTACGTTACAAACTAGGGTACTCAGGCTCCATGCCTATTTCCCTCAATAAATTGAATTCGACCTGAAATAGAACCGAGCTGCTGATAGGCCCGTCTCTAGGCATTGGTGTACAGGAATGTTGGTTTTCGTATGCTCGGAAAGGGCGCAACAGTCAGGCGCGAGCCCTGTAACTGGGCCAACTAGCGTGGTAATCCGAACGGGCTCTCCATGGGGAGAACACTGGATGATGGATCACTACCATTGTAACAGCACCCTGTTTCTCGCGCAGCCGCCGCCTGAGTTCGATGACAAGTTGATGGCGTTTGTCCTGCCCGCAGGTGAGAAGTCGTAACTCTCAGGGCCTTTGAATAACTTAAAGCGCCTCGACAGAATGAGACTGGCCTGGCTACTGGTCAAGATAACTTTAAGAGGCTCAGGACGTGCTAGATTAGATTACTTTGCTGGGCCGTTTCTTCAAGCTCGGAGCTGCTTTTTCCAGTTCAATCGACGCATTAGTTCCATATAGTTCCGGAGTTCACGAAAGTGGTCTTCGCGTCATCAGAACATCGATCTACAGGAGCTCACAGCCAAGCTGAATTAGGAAGTCCCCGTATAATGAATATAGTCCTTGGCATTTTTGGTACCTACGACGCTGCTGTCCTCTACCACTACGGTGGGAAGTTTTTCACTGCTGGAGCACTGTTGACGATGGAGTGGATGCTGATTGGTTTTGTGTCTGCTTTGATCCGGTTTTTCGGGTTTCGGCGAGTCCACGGTTCGACGAGTTTTGAATCGCAGGTGGTAGTTTCGGTTGGGGAATCAATTCCACCGCTTTAGTGCCAGGAGAGAGATCTCAGTACTTCGTGGAGGACAATTCAATGGTTAAAGCCCGTGTTCGAGCGCTTCTTTTCGAGGAATCTAAGTTGAAGTCGGTTGATCAGTGGCTTTTCCTTCTTGGTGTCAGTTGGCGTTTTTAACGGCTGATTAAGGTGGACTGTTTTTGTCCTGCGCCATTGGTTATTGCTGTTGTTGGCAGCCGTAGCTTGTCGAGTGTTGCTGGGACACCCTCTTGAACGCGTATAACGGTTTTACTCCTGGTTTAGTCGCTCAGTGGCATCTTCTGCTTTAGAGGTGCCTTAAAAGCGCAGATTTGATTTGCCTTTATCTCATCCTTGAGCTGTTTTTGCTTGATGGACAGCTTTCTGACCAGCCTCCCAGCAAAATGGTGTCAGTGCCGTCACAGCGTGATTATTAATTTGAGAGAGCGCCCGCGACCGTTATGAGTCAGCGCTGGTTAGAAAGCGTCGCCATCACGTTGGTGGTCGCGGGTTCTATTCCGGCTTTTTGAATTATTGTATGGTGACTTAAGAATTAAAAGGTGGCTAGGTGTAGGTTAAAACAACCAGCGGTTTAACACTAGCAGTATACAAATTATCTACTCCAAATTTTTTTGCAAATTAATGAAACCCTCGAACGTTCGTAACTACGTCTGCCAGTTAAAGTTGAAAAGTATTTGTTATAACGTGTTACTCGATATAAATTTCACAATCAGTCGGACAGAATTTGGATACTAAACAACTCAGCCTGTTTTGTAGATACTCCTCAGAAAGCCTGACGAGCAGTCAGAGCCTGGTTAAACTGGAAGGTTGTGTAGGACCAAGAATTTCCGGCAGGTTGCTCTATTTGGAGGCTGCCCTTGTCGAACAAAAGTCCTCGAGAGGTAACCCTCCCTACGAGAAAAACAAGCTCAAACCTTCCCCTGATTCCAAAAATTCAGTCAGCCATGTGCTGCTTTAATCAGCCTCAATCGGGGGAATGAGAGTCGCTAACATCTCGGGTCCTTGCGTAAAGTCTGACTGCTGAATATACTTATAACCTAGACAGTTTATTTGAGAAGATTAATAAATGAAATGCATTCGCATTTAATCTTAAGAGGTACGGAAAACACAGACGTTAACGATTCATCTTCGCCGGAGAAAGATTATGCTGGGGCCAGGAGTCGAACCCTGGTTGAAGAAGCATGTATCGATGCACCTAACCACTCCAGCACATTCTCAACTAAAGTTGAAAAACAAAATTGTATACAAACAGAAAATCATGGCACATACAGTTATTCGTCTTCTATTTTTCCTTCTGCCAAGCGGGCAAAAAGCCGGATAACACTAGTATATTTCACTTACGAGGATGAAAAGTGTATAAAGTGTTTATGTCTCCTGCAGCAATTGATATTGATGGAGAAATAGATATGTAACTTAAAAACTAGAAAGGGTCAATCGAGACACTGATTTCGTTCATCCGGTTAAAGAACACCCGTAAGAACAAGAATTTCTATCAAAAGAAATTACGCATGAAAATATAGTTTCTCAAAGCATACATAATAAAACAGCTAAACGATATTGTTTCTACCGAGTTCAATAAATTAATAGACATTTTTCTTCCTTTCTAAAGGGAAATAAAACCAGCACATGCACCTAACTACCGCCATACTGCTCAGACAGAAGCAGTAATGCCCTGAATACACAAACATATGCTGCATCGTTGCTGCATGTAACAACGAAGAATGACGTTTGAAAGCTCAATTTCAAAAAGCCGGCACGAACAAATCATTCATCCCGAAACTGTAAGA
The DNA here is from genome assembly GCA_017591395.1 of Schistocephalus solidus. NCBI lineage: Eukaryota > Metazoa > Platyhelminthes > Cestoda > Diphyllobothriidea > Diphyllobothriidae > Schistocephalus > Schistocephalus solidus. The sequence goes on along the minus strand of WEDG01003274.1, from coordinate 65,619 downwards.
CAAATTGTCAAAGTTCTCAAAATGGGTTTGCCATTTACTTTGGGAATCTTATTAGTACTGACGCAAATATCCTCGTCGACCAGAGTCCAATTCTTCCTGATAATGATGTCCTTTCAACAAATTAGAGCATCAGGTCGTCAATCAGACACTTCTGGAGCGAAATTGCAAAACCCTCGTTATTAAAGGGGCTCCCGAGTTTACTTCTCTGATTGCAGAGGAAAGGTAAGAACATGACATAAGTCTTTTCAGAGCATTTGCAAATGTCATTTTTCAAGATCGCGAATGCAGTTTAAGGAAAGCGGGTGTTTCACATGAACAATCATCACCGAGGACTCTTAAAATCATTCTTGAAAATGATATAGAGGCTTCACATTTCCAAGAACATAAAATGGCTCTACGTAGCTTATACCAGTATGCTTTTTTCATAGAGATTACGAACCGATGAAATGGCAAAAATTGAAGATGTTGAGAAACGAACTGAAGCAGAGGACCGAACAGGGGGAAAAATGGCTCCAAATAAAGGATAAGGAAATACAAGTGATGAAGAGTTATTTAAATAAATAAATAAATTGCATATTTAAGGCTTAGAGAGCCCTGTCATTTAAAACTTAGTATCGCGGTATAAATAAATACAAAGTGGATAATTGCGGCACTATGTGAGAAGAAATGAACAGAATTGTAGGCATGTCCAATTCAGAACGATTAGCCTATTTTTTTTAGTATAGTCAACAGTCTTTGACATTTACGGGCTAACTAGAAAAGATGCAAGAAATAAAATCCTACGGTTTATCGGAGGCGGAGTTCGGCGAGCCGCCAATTTAAAAAGTCAGGAGTAAAAACTGCTTTCACTAAAAATTAATGGCTAGATGCAATGGGATAGAACTGGATGTGCTGACAAAGTATGAGGGTTCGAAACGCTCCTTGTCGCGGAGAGATATCATATCAATCAGAGCTACTGTATGTAACCACCGGTGGAGGTGAGAGGACGAACTCATCGTGGACACCAGGGTCAAAACGAATAGGGGACAGTAGAGGTCGATGAGATAATCATCGAGATGTGACCTTGTCGACTTCTATAGTCCAACAATCAAAGAGTAAATCCATCAGAACCCGCCTGACTCATCAACAGATCCTGGAGACGATCGTCAGGGTGGCAAATTCGGAGGAATGTAGCAAGGTTGTCAGAGTTGGCAATGCTCGATCATCAAAAGAACCTGGGGACTATCGTCAGGGTTGCAAATTCGGAAGTAAAAGTTTCAAGGTTGTCAAGAGTTGGCAATTCTAGATTTAAAAGGAGGGGAAGAAAAAGTGAATGCAAAGATTGACTCTGTAGAGGGATGATGGAAATAAAATAAGATACAAATATAATATCAAAGGAGCTGCCTGAAATACCTCAGAAGGACCTTTTCAAATCCAAAAGTAGCAAGTTTGGGGAAGGAAACAGACAATAAGGACTTCATGTCTTCCGAAGTCAACGTTTGCGTAATTTGGTTTTAAAAAGCCAATTTAGACGACAACCTAATTTGCAGGAAGATTATTCCATTTTTCCATTTTCATTTGTCTCGAAAAGCACTGACAGATTTTAGCATTCAATCCCACGAAATGAGCAGAAGTCTATATGTAGGAGTTAGCCAGTCTAAATTGAGATGTTTGTAAACCAATCCTCTGAGTCTCCTTTCGAAAAAAGACAAACTCAAGGTACTAGTCTCAGACCGAAAACCAGATTTCGTTGCCATTACGGAAACGGGGCTCAAAGCCGAAATCGCGGATAGCGAGGTTTCGATAGTTGGATACCGGTTCTTTTGAAGTGACCGAGAAAAAAGGCAGGGATGTGGAGTGGCTATATACGTAAGCACAGGAATCTCTGCAGTCGAACGAGCGCAAGCCCTCTTCCTTGAATACGAATTTCTCTGGATAGAGATAAAAAAGAATTGTTCACAAAATCTTCTATTCTTGACAAGATATGGACCACCAAACATTCCAAGTGCAGCTGATGTGTCACTCCTTCATTCGGTCAAGGAAGTTTTCAATGCACTGACAGTAGATTGTGTAAATCTGACAGTTGACGGTGCGCCAACTACCTTCGGTCGAAAGCTAATGGGTCTCACTCTCCATCAAACTCTGGTACAGAAGGTTAACATACTAACGAGATTTAGAGAGAACCACAGAGCTAATTGCCTGGACCTAATATTTACGAAGGACTTCTCATACATTTATTAAGTGTATTCTATTTCACCCCTTGGTAAAAGTGACTATAGTACGTTGCCGTGGGATTACTCACTTTTTTTCTCAGTGTCAGGCTGAAGTTCGGGTTCTCTAGTTAAAACTGAAGCAAAGAACCGACCCAAGGGCCCGGCTTTCTTGCCATTTTCGATGACTTCAACACAATTCCCATCTATAAGTACCGCGATTGGGTCCTTGTTTTTTTAATCGACTAATGATATAATGGAATAAAATTTTAGACTTATTTTTCACCTGCTGGATAATTATTTATTTATAGTTCTTCCTTGCTAAACGGATATTTTTTACATTATTTCGTTGGTGACGAAATTCCTCGAGATGTTCTGCTGACCCAGATTCCCTGAATAACTTCCATTTTTATTTTTCTTCTTTAACTGCCAGCTAAGTTCTCTCGTTAACCAGACAGAGCGGGTAGTCTGCTTTTGCATCTTTAATGGACAAAAAGCGTTCAATCTGATCGAGTGAAACCGTCTTAAACGATCGCCTGTCATCCTCCGTATTCCCTTTAAACAAAAAATTCCATTTCATGGACATCAGTTCTTTCTTCATTGCCTTAAAATCAGCCTTCCATATATTTCGCTTGCAAACAGCCAAGGCAATCGCTGACACATAATGGTGAAATAGAACCGTTTGCAGGCAGTGTGCATAAGGATGCACAACCTTATGTTGTCAGATGACTGGTGGTGAAGGAAAGCTGGGTAAGGGAGTAGTAGTCAGCTGTTGAGAACGACGCGGACATTGAACTATGCGCTCTACCAACGGCGTGGGTATCCGACCTGAATAAGGACGACATAGAGGAATTAAACATAGAAAGCACTGACTGTATGATGAACGTGACCCCCTTGCAAAGGAAGCCGGTGGGGTACGACCGTAAGGCGAACCTGCACTGTTAATCTAACGTGGCAAGAGGAAGGCAGAAGCTCAAACTATGAAACAAAATTTGGTTGCGTTATGAACGGGAACATGCCGATTGGGTGGAGCAAAATAGGTTCAACTTTGCCAGTGAGAAGGGTATGTCGTTCATCTAGTGCCATTCCTAAACCAACACGCCCGATGCGCAAGCATGGGAAAGGCCATACATTTTAATTGTGGATAAATATTTCTCCGTTATATCAGCATTTCTCTGTGGGGGTGCAATAAGGGAATGAAACTATAATTTTATGTAGTTTATAATAAGAAATGAAACGCAGTTACCAAAGAAGGAACTGTGCATATAAGAGGATAGTCAACCTGTGATGCTACCTTAGACAGTATCCTAGATGAAGCCAACGAGACAGCGCCAAATCCATGGGCCAAGAAATGGCAAATGGGGGATCAGGCTAAATCCCCATTATCTCTCTTCGTTGACCCCTGAAATTTTGGATACATCTTTCGCTGTTAACTGAAGATTGCAGTAGGGTGTGCACTCAAGTTTATCAATGAAACCGAGTAACCAACTGAGAAACACTCTGTTTAAAATAAGCAAGCACCACATACCTGCCTACTGAACACGTGTTAATAGACATGTATTCGAAATTAAATATGCGGGGTGGCCATAGGAGGCATCCCATCGAATATTCAATAGGATCAGGTGCTCATTGTCGTTCGAAGTACAAAGAGTCACCGTTGGAAACTTTACCTTTGAATGGGAAGAATACGAATGTGATGTCCCACAGGGTTCTGTTTTGGGTTCACTGCGCTTCCTTATCTACGAGAACGACTGGCACAATGGCTTCGAATTTGAAGCTGCCATGTTTGCGGATGATATAAAAATATAGGCTGAAGTCAGCTGTGCTGACGATGGATAAAGGTTACAATCGAATACCGGCAGACTGATTGTCTAGTTGACTAGGTGACTTCTTAATTTAAATGTATCCAAGTGTGTGGTCCTATACTTTAGCACAGGTTGAAAATTTTCTCCGAAGACCAGTATTTTATTGATTGCACTGCAGTAGGAGAGGTGGAAACACAAAAAGATATGGGCATGTGGACAGCTACAAACTTGATGCCATGAGAAACTGTAAGAAAGCGTTCCAGAAGGCAACTAGTACGTTGCACTTTATCAGATCTGCATCTAAAGTGTTCCCCACTGTTCACTTCGGAAAAATCTTCGGTTTCTATGGATTGACAGCTTGGTCGCCGTGCTGGAAGAAGACGTTGATCCACTAGATGTAGGCGACGCATGCCAATGAAGATTGTCGACCTTCTTAATGATATACGTACCAGGACAATTTAAAAAGCTTGAATTATTCCCTCCTTTTACAGGCGCTTACGGTATAGCCTGCTCTGGACATTTCTGATTATCTGTGGCCATGGTTGCTCCCAGACACCGGAGGCTTTCTTATAATCTGCTTGCACTACTCACCTGTTGGATCCCCCTTACAACGTCAGTAGCTAACGCACCCAATTGGGCCCTCAGAAAGTTTTTCTGCAGCCAACGAGTGGTGCGACCTTGGAAAGCCAATTACTTTCGCTTTTAAAAGAAGGCTTGATGGCATAATATTTGACAAAAGACGACTCTTGCAAGATGACTACATAAAAGCCACCCTTGTAAAATCTTTTTGTCTCTGAGGCTCTTTCACACTGCTTCGCATTGAACCAAGACAACTCATTAAAGTTATATTGTGCTTTTACTCGAAAACATTTTGAATGTACACATCTTTATATTGACTGTAAATAGGTAATGGTTCATTAACATTAACAGGGTAATCGCGGACATTGCCTGTTACCCTTCAAACATGAATATACACAATTAAAATATGCTTATAAATATATAGAGCATTTTATACTGTACGAAATAATGAGATAATAAATTGGGGTGAGTTGGCAGCCGGATGAACTCACACCCAATGTTGCCAAAATAATTTCTTAAGTGCGAGGCAGGCTTGCGTCAGAGAGACTTAAGCAAGGAATTGTCTGAGTCGGCCCATAAGTTGACTGGCTGATAATAAGGCTGCTACTGGCACACATATGCAACTGCACCTGAGAGGCGCAACCTTGTAACAGGCACCCAGATTAGGACCACCATGAAGTCATTAATATCAAGGACGTATAAATTCGTGAATTAAGTGTAGCCTTTTCCGTGTATGAGATGTCAGTTCATCAACGTATTTACCTGGCAGCGCTCTAAAGACCGTTGTGCAGTCACCTCTAGGCATGTGAAATATATCATTGATTGGCTGCTACCCTTATTTTTGTTGCATTTGTTGTTGCTGCTTTTGTGTCCGACCATGGGTTCCTGCACGATTTCGACACTTAAACTAGTAGATTCTTTGCTTGACTATATTTCTTCCTCTTGACCCAAACGTTTCTGGGCTAAAAATGATCTTGTTCGTTTTGTGGTCTCTGTAAAACATCAGATAAATCTGCGATTAGAAAATGACCTCGCAGTAGTATTTGGTCTGGTAGTTGCGACTTATTGTTAGCAGGTTAAATGCAATAAGCTGAAAGCACTATCGACGCCAAAGGTAAATGGTTGATTTGATTGCGTTCACGAAAGTATGAAATGGCATTTACTATTCCTTTAGACAAATTCAGGTGAAATTAAAGCTCAGACTGATTGATTCGGCTGAAATTAACTCAACAAAATATAACAGTTACATTCGTAAGAAAAGAAAAAATTAATTAGCACTTAAAGTTTCTTAGAAAAACACTGAATGCTGAACAACACGTGATGGGGTGGTTGTCTGCAGTTTGATCTACGGATATGCAGAGCTTAATACACTTCCCTGTGTAATAGAAGTATGTGTCAGTTTTGACAGCCATTTGCTTTATTTCGTTTGTGTTATTGACATCTTTATAATATCCTTTCACATATACCAATCAGTTACAACGAGACTTATTAACCAAACACCTATGAAGGGATTAAATATTAATCATACACTAGGTGGAGATGGGGAACGCTTGTAGTGTAGACGAGGGTCGAAACTGCTAAGAACCGAGGTATACAAAATAAATTAACGCTAAGTGGAGAATTGTGTCTTAACTACAAACGACAAAAGGACGGCAAAAATGTCAGAGGATTGTTAGAATGCAGACTCACGAAAAACGCAGCTTCTAGATAGCGAGTGTTGTTGAGGATTGTAATGAAATCTGAGCTATATCCAGAAAGCTATACATCAAGGATGAAGAGCAGAGTCAGGAGTTCAATTAAATAAATAAATTGTATATTTAAGGCCCAGAGGGCCCCATCATTACAAACTTAGTACCATGGTTTAAATAAATACAAAGTGGATAATTGCTGCACTATGTAAGCATCCATATGAACAGCAGAAATGAGTAGTATGGTAAACATATCCGATTCAAAAAGATTTTCCATTTTTAAAACAAAAGTCAACAATCTTTGGCATATATGGTGAACTGGAAAAGAAGCAGTAAAAAACTCCTAGGGTTAAATCGGAAACGGAGTTCGGCGAGCCGCCAATTTAAAAAAAAATAGGAGAAAAAAACTGCTTCACTAAAAAATTTATAGCTAAATGCAATGGGATAGTATTATGATGTTGCTGACTACGTATGAGGGTTCGGGACACTCCTTGTCGGGTGAGAGATAATAAAATACATAAATATATAGAGATAATATAATTGAGACGGCGATCAGTAGAATGCAATCGAGAAATGAAGATCAATCATTGCAATTGACTGCAAGTAATTAGGAGAGATTAGTACAATCAAGATTGCAGCGGTGACATGCAGCAGCGAAAACAGATGACCTCCAGCATGCCAGTTGAAGCTGGCTGTTGTGTTGTTATTTAGCACATTAAAACAAGGGATCATAAAAATTCAGGTGAACAAGAAAGATACAAAGATGTAAATTGTACAAATACCTACACAACTCCCCCACCAGAGCGTTTGTTGTAAAAAAACGCTCGATAAAATAAAAGCAAAAAAAAATACTTGACAAAGTCCTTAAGATTGGCAGGAAAATGGATATGTCTACCAGAACGAGAGGAAATGTTTTGTGGTGAAGAAGTAGCAAAACGTGTGGGTGGGGTGGTCGAGTGTGAAGGTTGAGTGGAAGGAACTGACATAGGTGGAATGGATGGTGACGGTGCGGAGTAGTTGGATGGAGCAACGGGCGGTGGGACGCACTCAAGATAAGCTGGCTTGAGTCTGTCGATGGAGACTGTGTCAGTCTTGTCAGCCTTCTGTATGACGTAATACTTGTCCATCCGTTGAAGCACCTTGTATGGGCCATCATAAGGGGAACAAAGAGGCTTGCGAACTGCTTCGTGCCGGACGAAGACGAATGGAGCAGATTTAAGGTCGTCTTGCACAAAAACGCGTTTGGATGTCAGGCGAGTGGGAGTTGGACGCAATTTAGCCCTGCGCTGTTTCAATTGTTGAACGAAAGCATTCGACAGGCTAGTGTCTACGGTGAGAGGCTGCACAAATTCGCCGGGAAGGCGGAGAGGTGTACCGTATACAAGTTCGTGTTGAGCATAGCCAATGACACCTGATCGCATACGAGGACGAGGGGAAGCTTATCAAGCCACGCAGTCTGTCTGTGAGAAATTGCAGTCATTCATATGACGACCAGCAAGCAAAAGAACGCATGTGTCGCATAAGTTGGGAAGGTGTTTGATCGCCAAGTTCAACTTGCGTGAAAAAAGCTCACGCAGCATTCGGTTTGGCCGACTTGGCCACACGATTAATTACAGCATCCTTCAACTGGGTTTATGGCTCCTCAGCACGGATAGGATCAAGGAGGTCCTCGACGTCAACGGCAACATCGAAAGGAAGTGATTGCACTACGTATGAATAACGCGTGCGTTCACTGGTGATACGGCAAGTCGAGAAAAATTCCTCCATCTGCCTAAACCATACGCGAGGGTTGCTTGGCGTAAATGGGGGCAATTTGAAAGAGAGGCTATGGACGTCAAGAGAGTCTGCGTTAGTCTCATTGTCCGTCATAGTAAGTGATATGGTGCAAAATGATAGAAAAGCGGGGTCACCAATTTTGTAGTGTAGACGAGGGTCGAAACTGCTAAGAACCGAGGTGTACAAAATAAATTAACGCTAAGTGGAGAATTGTGTCTAAACTACAAATGACAAAAGGACGGCAAAAATGTCAGAGGATTGTTAGAATGCAGACTCACGAAAAACGCAGCTTCTAGATAGCGAGTGTTGTTGAGGATTGTAATGAACTCAAAGATTTTTGGTTAAAGAAAAAAATAAACATTTTTAAACGGAGGCAGATACGCGAACCACAGATTCTTGTGGCATAGAAGATGAACGCCCGACCAGAGGAGCAGTGCGTGATAAGTCTGAGCTTTCGGACTCCTATAGATGCCCGATGTCGGGGACTCAGAAGGTGCAACTACAAGTGACTACTTCAATGGTCAATACAGTGAAGGGGGGCGGGGAGAAAGGTAAAGCCCATTAGTGAGATTGGTTTACGTGGTTTAACTCACAGTGGTTTGATGGCTTGGCGGTGGTGTGGGTATTTGGCTCGGAACCTGGCTACAAACTGGCGGGACCTGTTGGCGAAAGGATGTCTGACACCAACTCCGTAAACTGCCAAGTCGATATTCCACAGCAGTTTAAGCCAAAGGCAAACATTAGCCTCCATAAGATTCATGAATGCTTCAGAATAGAAGGAAAATAAACAAGACGCTAGTAAATAAGGGATTATACTCTCGAAAAATGACTGAACAATTGGCTGTATGAAGTTGGCAGTCAAATGGGGTTACAGGTTCAATTCCACGAAAGAAGGCATTCGAAATGACAATGCGACACGCGAGAAAACTGAGTGGGCGAGAGCATTTGAGTCACTCTTAAAGTTAATAAGTGGTGCTGATGTACTGTGATTTGCATAAAACCCAACCTCCAACTGGTACGCGAGTGTACGTACGCTCGAGAGGGAGAGCAATGCAGTATGCGCAGGGAGTAGGGCTACTCCAGACACATCCCATAGCACCGAATTTACGTCAGGGGCTACTCTTTCGCGGGCAAGTGGCACTACATTCTTCTCTACCCAGAATGTAGGTTCTTACCAAAATGTGAGGGCATTGTGCGTTGGACGGCGTTAACCCACGCCATTCACGGGCACAACCACCAGCTCCTACACAGTCCTGATTCTTTTACAACGGAACGGTTCCCTTATTTTTGCAAAAGTTTCCAATGAGGGGCTCATGTGCAAAACCGAAAGCTCTGGCTTCTAACCAACTTATACAGTTATCAGACATTTATCTTCATGCAAAAGTGTAATTTGACCCGTTCAAATTGATACCCAATATCCAACGGTGGCATCCTCTCTCATGGGATTCAGAGTACACCCCAATGTGATTCCTATTGCCGTACAAAGAAATGCATTACGCATATAGCATTAGAAACACAAAAATACTGACCGTTGTCGCCGTTATACACATAGTGTAAAGATGGAATCAAAGTTTCTCAATTTTTCTCTAGTAGCCCAGATTACTAGCGGATTACTAGCGCCAGCCCGGAAGTCCATAAAATCTTAACTCTTAACCCTATTGGTTCTTTTTCGATCTACAACGTATGATTTACGCATACCCATTGGTCTATTCTATGTTAACCTATCAAATCGTCTGGAGAATACGACATAAATACCGAGGAGAATTGAGGCTCATCACTTTGGACCGGAGACCGCTCTCTGACGCTTCTACAGCCATCGCCTTTCCTTCTCCTACGGACCTCCCGAAGAGCTTTCAAGGACAGCCAATCCCTACCAAAGGATCCTCTCAGGACCAAGCCCCCAATAGAATATCAACTTCTAGCTTCAAATAATCCCTAAACTCTTCACTTTGCCTACTGTCTTGTTCTTTCTTGGGCGTCGTTAATTTGGATTCGTCGCGCATCTAATACGGGCCCACTACATTTTGGTGGCAGCGGTGGGATTTTAAATGTCCGAAGACTTGATAACTAGGCTTTTCCAGGCGATGGAGCGGGTTTGAAGCTCCGGAGGCCATCAACCTAAGCCGGATAAGCTTACGGTATATGACGATTATGACTTATGGGAGGACCGCATGAAGGTTTATCTGGAGACCGTAAAAGAAGGTGCCCACCCAGCCGCCATCCTGGGACGGCTAGACAACGTAGTGTTCACGGTGGCCAGGGCTGCCAACCTTACAGCGTCACTCACCCCCGCGACCATCTTCGAGCGTTCGCGGCGCGAATTCGGACGGTCGTAGATGCCTTGGGTTGCCCGTGCCGCCCTCAAAAGTCGCCGATAACACGCCGGTGAGTCTGTCGTAGACTTCCAGCGACATCTTCGAGTCCTGGCCCGTCAAGAATACCCAACTGAGTCCTTCACCGAGCTCGAGGCCAGGATTTTGGAGAAATTCGGCGACGGGATCTCTCTCCCTGAGATCAGGCGCCAATTCCTCCGTGACCCCCGCCCCAGCAGCATCAAGGTTGCCCTCGATATTGCTCGGCGAGAAGAAGCCATTTATACGGCCTTTCCCTTGGTCTAAGTCTCCTCCCCATCAACCTTTGGGTGTCATCAAGCTCCTGCCGCCATACAGGACTCTCCAGTCTATGTCTTCGCCATGGGACAGCGACAGAGCCGCGACATTGGCACGCAAACGGCTCAATGGCAGTGGGGCCCTCCTCAGCTCACTCCTCCTTGGCGTAGCTCTCCACAACCCAAAACTCCTTGGCGCGGCCCTCCACAGCCGACCTCTCCTTGGTGAGGCTCTCCACAGTCTCCTTGACGCGGGAACTGAAGGCAACAACGTGGTCGTCAGACCCGCCCTCCACCTTCCCCAGGTGTTCATGTGATCACCTCAGGTGAGGAAGAAGCGCTTGGTAAGTGCATATTTATATCTGATATGCTAATTGCAAACGTAGGTTACATGCCACACTACCCTGCTATAGATGCAAACATAGGAAATACGAAGTTGCCATGCTTAGTTGATTCAGGAGCCGGCTGCTCCATCATTAGGCAGAACATTTTCCTTTCAGCTTTAGGCTAGAGTGAAGTATTGCACAAAACCTAAGGTCAGCCTGAAGACGGCAAACGGAGCCAATTTGCGACATAAAGACATGATAGAGCTTAATTTGGAAAAAGGTCACGTTATTTAGTCATAAGTTTGTTGTCTGTCCTGACATTGCGTGGGACTGTATATTAGGTGCTGACTTTCTTCATGCATTTAAATGCTCCTTGGATTTTAACGCTAACACTCTCCATGTCGGTGATACTGAGGTGCCTTTCAGGACCGAGGTACCGGATAGTCAACATGTAGTTAATGCATTTAGGTTAGAGGAGATTAATAATTTAGTGCCCCCTACTCTTGACAAGGATAGCTCGTCTAAGTTATGAAGTTTGATAGAGGAGTTTAAAGATATCTTCGATTGGGACGGCCGTTCACTCGGACGTACTAATGTGGCTCAGCATGAGATTGATACAGGTGTGACTCGGCCCACGATGATTCCTCCTAGGCGATTACCCGTGTTCTACCAGACACAGTTAAAGGCCATGATCGATGATATGTTAGACCGGAAAATTATCAGGCCGTCTAATTCACCTTGGTCGTCTCCGGTCGTGTTAGTTATGAAGAAGGATGGCACTATGCGGTTATGCGTTGACTATCGCAAATTAAATGCAGTGACAACTAAGGATTCTTTCCCTCTGCCCAGGATTGATGCAACCCTAGATGCCCTTTTCGGGTCATCAGGTATTCTCTACTCTAGATCTAGCAGCCGGTTACTGGCAAGTAGAAGTGCAACCCGTTAACAGAGAGAAGACTGCTTTCGCAGTCCCCTCGGGTCTTTACGATTTTTGAGACAATGCCTTTTTGGCTAGCTAATGCTCCATAAAGTCACTTTATTGAGGGAAGTAGGCTTTCGCCCTTGAGCTTCCTATTCACATGCAAAAATGTTAATAGTACAAAAGTTTACAGTGATATTTCTGACAAATGAAAATGTAGGGTCATCGATATGTGTGGGCCAGGCGCAACCTGCCACTGTTTACACAATCTTCATTATATTTACAATAGTTTCTTAAAAAATGATTATCTAGTTTGAATTTAAATGTGTCAACAGTTTCTGAAAGGACCACCTCGTCAGGGAGTCTGTACTATCCTCCAACGACCCTCTGCGAAAAGGCGTTTCGAAGGACTTCCGTGTGGACAAACTTTCTCTGCAGTTTAAAGGGATGACCCCGCAGATGTTCTGTCCCAGCCAATTCGAAGATGTCAGCAAATTCTAGGGCACAATCGCGGCCTCTGACAATCCAGTAGGTTTGGATGAGGTCACCGCGTACTTGCCTGAAATTTAGAGGAAACAAATCAAGTTCAACCAGTCTGGCTTCGTATGGCAGATGACTAAGATTATTGACCATCTTCGTAGCCCTCGCCTGCACTCCTTCCAGCTGTAGATAATCCTTCTTAAACCATGGACGCCAGGCCTGGACGGCATATTCCAAGTGAGATCGAACAAATACCCCGTAGGTTTTTCGGAAGAGTTCCTTATTAATCGGCAAAAGTCCACGTCTGAGCGCAAATAAGACCTGTGTAGCGCGTTTAGCTGCCTTTAAACACTGTTCATAGTAATTCGGTAGCCTACGTAAATTTATTCGCAATTAAAAAACATCGGGTATACCCATATTTACTCCAGCTTATGTACATTGTGGCATGTAGGAGAAGTCGTTGATCCCTGCATACATTCCCAACCTCTACCTCGGCCTGAATGATTAATTAACCGGTGTTTTATTGGGCTTCAATTTGGTAAGATGAACTGAATTTATATACGACTGTTTTTTGTCTGGGTATTTTCAGGTGTTCAAGGGTAAGTTCGGATGTATTTCTTGCATCCTTGTACATAATGCTGCTCATGCGCATCGAAGCTCTTACCACGGTCTATTGCAGTGGTGTATTCTAATTGCACTTTCGGCACTTAACCATCTTGTTTCTGGCTAGCCATTCAATTTTGGTTCTGCAAGTTTTTCGCAAAGGACGACGTCGAGCATTTATCGTGTGACTCAGCATGCGTAGAAAAGTCTTAGAGGCTTAAAAATTTGCCTCTGTGTCATCGCTTCATTGATACCCACCGATGCCGGCGCAGACAAACATGCGAGTCGGGAAACTACTCGCGCATTACTTTGTAGATTATACTGCAGTGTCTAGCGACAACCGCGCTTCCTATTTCCCTCTATGCCAAATTTTTCGCACCGTTTTCTTATATTTGTCCAAACGCTGTCGAACCGCTCTGAGGAAGGAGTTGTTTAACTTTGATTGATATGATTGTTCATATCATTCGTGCGAGACAGACCGTACCTATTACCTGCTTTTGGCTACCTGATAAACCCGAGCCATACGTTTCGAAATAGGTGGATGCAAACCGTGTTGAAAAAAAAATTAAATCACGTGGCCGCTACACAGCAGAAGCACTGTAATGCGATAGCTTGGGTTCATCTCCCAGGTTGACAATTCAAAATGGCCACGACGACAGAAGAATCCAGTCTCATATCGCAAAAAACGCCACACCACTACCATTACCTCTTGATTGCGCTGCAAGTTAGGGTACAGAAAGAGAAACCTTGTACAAACATAGCAAGCTTATGTAATCTTCCTTTACAAAAACCGTGTATTGCATTAATTTTGTTACACATACTTCATGTCATCTGATGTGTTCGGTAATATTGTATGCTTGGGATAAAACTGAACTGTTCAAGTTGAACTGCACTAAGTATCGGTTACAGAATGCGTGAAAATCTCTTGCTTCTGGTGCCATGGATGTGTAGTGCACAGTGCACATCAATGGTATGCGCCTTAAAATCCATGTCCTGGAGTATGACTCATTGAAATGAACCCCTTGCAGTATGCTTGCCGTTCCCTCCGTGACAGTACGCGCAATTCTTTGTTGCCATGGCTTGTCGATCTCACCGAGAGATGCACTAGTTGGTTACTGCTTTCGTGGCCGCCAAGCTAATTTTACACACGGGCATCCTTTTCGTCTATTCTCCTCTTTTGCTGACATCACCATTATAATATTGTCTATCCACAATCATAAAAATTCTCCGGCAGCATCGTTCTGGTCCGACCGTCTTGAGTTGCCAGAGTGGTCGGCCGAAGCCTGTCAGTCTCGTTACTGGTCTCGATCCTGCTACTTGGTGGTGCGTTAGTAAAAGACTGTAGGACTTTGCTTAAGAAAACTGGCTACATACTAGTAATACGTGTTTTTAACATTGCTGGGCGTATTTTATACTCGAAGATTTCCAAGGTAACTAAAGCTAGCCAGGCTGACTAAATTGCAATAGTTTTAGCTTGATGTGTGACAGGCGATTACTTCATAGGGACGAACTCAACTTCCGTTTTTTTCCGGACAGCACCAATCTGAAAGGTCATCTCTTAACCGTACCCATAAAACCTGGGGCTAGACGTCTTTGTATCTCCAATTTTCCTCATCCCAGTATATCTGAGGCTCTAAAAATGGGTATCATGTTTTAGTGTGCTATCCAAACCGACGGGTGGTGCAGCAGCAAATAATCGGAATTGAGATCCAATCGCATGAGACTGTTTAATGAAATTGTGTATCAACCAACAGTTACAGCAACGAATAAATCAGCTGATCACTCACTACATAACCGCTGAATAACGAACGAATCAAACATCTAAAACCATAAGAGAATGCAAGTCGACTGGGTTTCTCGAGGAGCAGATCTAATAATCAGGTGTCGTGCGAAGCATATACACAGCCAATAACTCCGCTACCCTGATGCTTATTTTCGCCGCAGGAATGCGGTCTAATTGCGATCAAACTCTACAAATGACGCAAAGACGTCGAGTCCCTTGTCACATTTAGTGACCAACCAGCTAGGGTCCCTCATGAGAGGCTGCGTTTCTCCCTTCTCCGCCCTGAAGTGTCATAGGAACCCTCCTTGCAACACTGACTGCAAGAACGGTGGGTCTGTTGATCGAATCTCCATCTAGGTTTATAGTTTTCATAGGAACCATCCCGACTCTACGAGGCACTTGCACAAATTTGCATAAATTAAATAGTGCCTGATGTTTGCTTGTATTGCGATCATGC
The DNA here is from genome assembly GCA_017591395.1 of Schistocephalus solidus. Classification (NCBI taxonomy): domain Eukaryota; kingdom Metazoa; phylum Platyhelminthes; class Cestoda; order Diphyllobothriidea; family Diphyllobothriidae; genus Schistocephalus; species Schistocephalus solidus. The sequence continues at coordinate 50,406 of WEDG01003274.1, read as the reverse complement.
AGGATCTAATCGGAGTTCATTATATACTGCATAGCAACTGCACTCGACTATCTGACAAAATACTGGAGGCCCGAGAACCACCTTAGTGTTCGCTGACTGTGTGAAATAGGTTTTGAGTACACAGCCTCTTCATCACCTTCGGCAAGGCATTAGTGTTAGATTTAGTACAGCAGTACCAATTTCTTTTTTTGACACCCCGCCCCCTGCCCTCTCGGCATTTTGGTTGACATTCGATGTTCTAGCGATAATGTCGCCTCGAGTGTGAGCCATACCCTAATAAAAAATCTGTTTGCTGCCTTTGGGCGATTGTTGTCCGGCACCATTAGTTGAAAAGCCTTAGCTTTTACATTCCTTGTAGGCGCAAAGCGCAGCCCTTACAGCCATAAGAGAGGACTAACTAAACGAATAGCCGTTACTCATTTAGTTATGTAACAATTGAAATACCGCGACGGGTCTATAGACACCGGAAACGTGCAGTTACCGGTAAGGATCAACTATTCAGGCAGTAAAATATCTGAGACGTTTAAATTTGACGTAACCGGCTGTCAGTTGGAGGTTCATTAGCTGTTGAGCGTTTTAAAGGGCCAATTCATCTATAAATCTGATAAAGCAAATTCAACGCCCACATTAAAATTTGATTTAGATGGAGATGTTGACTGGCATGTGATACGGATCAACAGCATAGGGTGGAGCGTGGCTCTTATCGCCTGAGTCTGTTACCATCGCGTTTTGGTTGGCTAGGGTTCTTGCCTAGTGGGTGCAATAAACCACCTTAACCGCTGGAAGATCAATTTGGATGGCTAATTGAGTTCAGAAGAAGCAAATGCAGTCGTTGGGACCTGAAATTTGTTGGTCTAACGTTTCGGATTGTCACTCGAAACCATCTTCATAAACAGTCACATAGAAGAAGCGTAGTAATTATAGGACGCAGTTGCCACCAGATACTCACAATAATTAGTAGCACTCGCGTATGTCGCTCGGGTTCGTAGTTGACTCGATGATGGCGTATCGGTCTGCACCCAATTTGTTGATTGCGGTAATTTCATCACCGGTTTTGAGTTCTGGTGTGACGATTACTCGACCATCTGGTTGGCTGTTACCGGGAATGTTGGTCTCCCGTGGCCTCTCCGCATGTCAAATTACTTTGTCTAGGCTAAATCGTAGTACAGAATATGAATGCGGAGGTTATTGTGCTTGTTAGGTGAATGCGAACCGAAATAACATGACTCAAGCAGCTCGCTGCGCACTCGGTTTTCACCTCTGGCAAGAATTTCGACCTCGTAAAACTTGAAAGTGTGGTCGAGCCGTCAAATGAGCCGCGATCTGTGAGCTAACGTCCATTGTATTCGCTCTAAATTGATTGCAGACTGTAAGATTTTGTCTTTTTTTCTATGAAAAACGGAAATACGGGTTACCCTTTAGCCTAGCTGCTGGCTGCCCGGCGCAGCAGCATTGTAACCTCGTCTAAAAAAGCTGTCCTGCCTGTCTTGTGAATTCCGGCGGTTGCTCTACATTAACTCTGATACACTCTTAAGGATTGTGTCGTGTCATACGTCCTTGAAAATACACAATTTCATGAATTTTTACCATCTTTCCTTTAGGAAGAAGACTTGATACAATGAGCAATGGGGTATGATGTTCAATTTTCTAAGTGTATTTTCAGGCTTGCGAAACATTTATTAATGCCTTGCTCTCAAAGTTCTCCGCAACGGACGATTTCCGCGCCCTCCAGAAGAACTCAGAGGACTTAGATACGTTAGGTGACGGGTAAGTTTCCTGTTCCTACTTTCCCGAGCCCGTCCACGATGGCTCTGTGGCAAAATCTTGGCAGTACCATAATCTTAAGTAAACGAATTACGAGACAGTAATAGGCCTGGTGGAATTCCACTGCTCCCAAAGTCACCCGAGATTGCGTATAACCGCCACAAGTTGGTGTTTGTTAATTCTCTCTCTCTCTCTCTCTCTCTCTCTCTCTCTCTCTCTCTCTCTCTCTCTCTCTCTCTTTCTCTCTCTCTCTCTCTCTCTCTCTCTCTCTCTCCCTCTCTCTCTCTCTCTCTCTCTCTTTATCGTTTCACTTATGATTGAAAATTACAATATCTTATTTTAGTTTACCCTACGGGTGAGCTTTTATTGAGTCATGTTCCTGTATCTTTTTTTCACGTGCGGAGTAACCTCGGGGCTAGTCACCGCAGTCGGAAATCGTTTCTGTCCATTAGTGTGCTCCGAACTGCTATCACAGTTTTCGGTGTGTTGCCGTCCGAACTACCATCTCTGTACATTCCAGCGCAAATTATTTTCCTTGAGGCCTTCTTGTTGAGTAGCTTGGTATGAAGAGCTACTTCATTTGAGAGACCGGTGTCTAGCTGAAGTGTTTTGAGTTAATGTTTCCCATGCCCACGGGAATAAGAACTCTCCTGGACTAAATTCTATGCTTATTTGATGTAGTTAGGCGTACAGGATTACCTATCTGAGGCGCCTGCGCGAATGCTTTCATGCAACTAAATGTGAGACTTATAGAAAGCCGACAAAAGTCAAGGGAATCGGTGAAAACTGTGAAGAGAAACTGCAGATCCCACCATTTTCTGCATGAAGCCACTAACTGGAACGTAGCAAATTGACTTGCGAATCTGCTATCCACTAAAACACTTGCCTTTTAAGGAAGATAGAATAAGTAGACCGATTAAAATTTCGCGACTAATGTTCACTATGAAAGTGTATAAATTTATTAGCTCTAGAAAGTTCACATTTAATATAATAACCTTTCAGTTGTCTGGTTTTGGTCGTCTCTGTTCCCTCTTTAATTGTGATTCTCTTGTCTAAAATTAAGCCCTTTGACAGTGAACGCATTGAAGCAATGTTTCGCAGAGGATCGGCGCTACTGGGAGTGGACTTTGGAGGAGTTAAGTGGTGAGCGATTAAACTCACCCACTCACTTATTTCTCTATCTCTTTCTACCAGTAATATTCCTCTTTTTTATAATTTATTCATTTGACCCACTTGTGAACAACTTGGTGGCCTTAGTAGGATTCGAACCCACGACAGCAAGGGCAAGGCTTGAGTACAGCCAACGCTCTGACCATCTGTTTGCCGTTCCTCCCTCCCACCATCCTCCGCCGTCCTACTTTCCAATCCCTCCCCCTCGTCATCGTTCTCCTCCTCCACCCATTTTCCCGCTACTCGATAGCCGACTCAACGAGTCCTCGTGATTCTCACAGTATATGCTTTTTGACCTGGTATTTAATGCCCGTTAATGGCCCTCTATCACTAGAATTTATCTGATCAACTATCCATCTAGGACACCGTTTTCATATTCTGCTATTTTAAAACCGTTTTCCTATTTCACGAACGGAGGCCAATGCTCGAGTTTCAGGTGTTTGTATGAGTAAGAAAGTGGACTGGTCGATCACCAGAACCATTTTTTTATTTGTCAGAGTTTTGGAACTCCTACTGGAGTCAGATATAAAGAAAAACAACAACAAAGCAGGTGACAGTTATAGGGATCTTTGCCAATCACCGGCCAACAGCTGAATGCAGCGCTACTTGCATCCGCGTTTTGGATGATAATTTTAGCTGCTTGACTTTATGTCAAACTCTCAGATGACCCCTCTTATGAGGTTATTTCACTGTGATTCCAACAGACTCCCTTCAACCTCTTGACAACCGTGTTCGAATGTTCAACAGTGCACTCATGCGGAAACGCACGTATTACCGGCAGCTCCTGCTGTCAAGACTGGAAGTCCTCAAGTGTATTATCCGGGAGAAGAAGGTAAGTTGCTTAAAGTTCTTGCAGTCCTTCTCCCCTTCTAGCTGCGCAATTTACCCATATCCGAGCGAGAGGCGAGCTGTGTCGCTCGACTGACTGACCTGCGCGACACGGAGGATTCAGTGATGTCCAGGGCGACTGATAGGTTCGAACAGTAGGTCATCTCTCCTGCTCTTCTTCATGCTATTTTAGATTAATGAAGGCTGTGCATAAGAAAGACGAGAGTTTCTTGCGTAGCATGGAGCTCTATCCAGGTTGGTTGAAATTTCAGTAGGTCATTGTTATGCATGGTTTCAGCCCGCCCTCACGGCCCGCATTCCATCACTCAAGTGGTCTAGACACTTCATCAACACCACCACTTCCAAAGGCGCATAGAAGTGTGAATTCTTGGATTTTATCTCAGGGCGCAACCTACTTGTTCCAGTTAGTTTTGTTGGTCTACTCTGGAACTTTCGCAGGTAGCGCGTGCAATACAATTAGTAGAGTAGAACTTATTCACCGCCTTGAACCAGTTTCATCCTAACACCACACAGGAAACCCCGAGGTTTTATTATAATTTTAGTTGATTGAAAGTTTAAAACTGCCATGGAACTGCGCACTGCTTTCTAAATCACCAAGGGGCACAAAGGAGTAAAGTTCAACCATCCAGCTTGATTGCCGGAGATTGCCTAGTGGAACCCCGGCGAAAGCTCTGTCAAGCAGCTAGCAATAATAAATGACAAGAAACCGGCGTCTGGCTAGTTCGCTTCTTTTTAGTAGAATTCTCTTCATGGTAATTATCGAGATCTGTCGACGAATTGCTAAACCTAGGCGTTGTAACGTCTGAGATCCCATTACGCCTCGAGAGCAGTCGATGTCCACACACTACTTCCACGGCATTTTGAATCTTCCAGCTTGTAAGACGAGTGCGGGGTTTAAATTATGGAACTTTCAGCCTCATGAATACATGTTCAAATCTCAGGTCTTACCAAAGAGGGATTATGGTATGGTTCACTGACGACGGCAAATCAACCCTAAACGGATCTTTCAGTCCGTCTTTTCACGCGGTCACCTACCGGGTAATTGGGGGTTCCTAGCGGTTACTTCGGATTGTCACAGCAACTCCAGCTTATTTGGGAACCATTTTAACCAGGATAGGAGGGCGAAAAAGTGTGGCACCGCAGCTTTGAATGGAGCCCTGCATCACTTCTCCCTCTCTATCATCCTCCGCTTTCCCCGTTGTCTGTAGCGAAACCAAAAAATCCGGAGCAACCTGACTCTGTTCTCCAGCTAGGAGATTTGCTGGATGATCACAAGCGACGTTTACAGGAGCTGGGCACTGCGCCGCGCCCACCCCACCTCTACACCAAAGATGTCCGATTAGCAGCCATCATAAATGCGGTTGAAGCTGAACAAAAGCAGTCGGATAAGCGAAGAAAGAAGGAACCGACTACTGCAGCCACCGGGGGCGTCGGCACTGACACAGACAGGTTGCAGAACTTGTTATTTCAACGGAAACCGACCCGAAAGAGGCAACACCAACAGGCCGCCGGTTCTCAGCGCGGAAAGCACGCCTCATCTCGGTGCGTCTTTTGTCATGTTGGTCATCTGTTTTTTTTTGGTTTTTTATTTTAAGGCAGCATGACAGTTTGCCCCGTAGACCTTTTCTCCTCGGCGCTCGATCCCGCCTCCGATTTCCTTGGCTCTGTCTTGACACTGGATGCGGAGAAGATAGGGAGGAGGTGAGGTAGATGCAGTGCAAGCATACGCCCACTATCACTTAAAACTAATTCAAGAGCAAGTCATCGTCTCTGCCCCGCCATGCTGTGAAGCATACGGTGGACCTCGTCGGTACCATGATCGAACTGTCGAAGGTCAGCGCTTTGGTGGTCATATTGGTGATGTGCTTACTTGCACTTGGTCTGGCTAGCCTCGCCGTTCATCAGATGTCTTGCACACTTCTACTGTGGATGAATCCCCAAAGGACCGTGCGCACCTCTGTCTCCTCTTCGAAACCTAAACACAGACTAGCGATGGCATGAAAGGCCGGTCTGTCCTCCGGCGTAATGAGCCCAAAATATATGTTAATACCAGGTGAAAAACACACATTCTGTTCATTTAAGGACGATTCCGGCGAGCGAGCCAGGAAGTGAAAACCTGATGGTATGGCTGTGGTTAGTTCATGTAAAGGTTAAGTAACTTTTAATGCAGTTGGAGGAACCGCCGATCTGTTCGAACTTCGAGGAGCTTATTGCTGTCTTGTAGCATCCAGCTAGAAGTTTGTTCAAAGGTCCCACTTCTGGTTCGATTGTAATTAGCGTGACGGGCGAGACGACCTTTGAGGCTACCATCGCTTCATCTGGCTTCAAGGCGAGGCTTTTTTGCGTCCGAGAAATTAACCGACTCAGCCTACTGTGTTTAGCGAGCCTTCGGCAAGAAATGTAAGGTGGTCTAGCAGCTACTTTGCCAAACTATATGTCACGGTGCTCGTAGAGGGACAATTGGCCTAAGTGAGATATTGGCCTCAAATCCCTTGTGTACACTTTGAACCAGTCTGAGAATGCCATGAGCTTCTAAAATGGCCCATCACTTTAGGTGACTAAATCATTTCGTGATTTTATCCGACTTTTAATTTTTAACACGCGCCTTCCAAGGTATGCGGGATTGCTGGCCGTTAATAGGACTCTGAGTATTGCGGTGGCAGTCAGATTTGTTGAGCACCACCAACTGGTTAGTAGGTAACCCATTGGACTCCTCTTAAGTGCCCTGATTGGTCGCTGGTGGCAGCCAGTGGACGCTGCTCGCCTTGTATCCTCCACCCACACAGACCAGCAAATCCGACGACGGCGTAATCCTAAGGTCTTTCAGTCACACCAGGATGCCGGCTTTTGAACAAGCTGCTTTCCAGTTGCCTTATGACTGCAGCGAGGCGTTTCAGTCCCGCCCGGCTGTGATCCTGCCTGATCTAGCCGGCCTCAATGATTTCACGAGCTGTGCCTCTCCGTTCGTGACGATCCGCGGCAGCAGACCTAGACAGCTCAGCCCATTCTCTTCGCCAATAACGGACGCTGAATATTGAAGGTCCAAACATCGCCTCGAGCCAGTTTTTAGCTGAACCCCCTTTAACGCCTCCAATTGGGTATTGGGGCGGGATCAAGGGCAGTAACACTGCACTCGGAGGTGAGCGACGAAGAACGTGTTCAAACCACTTCAATCGTTGTTCTTGTATGGCTTGGGATATCCTTGCAATGTCTCACCAGCGAGTGCTGACTGTCTCATTTGAGATGAAGTCGGTGTACTTCACTCGGAGGATGGTCCTCAAGCAGTAGTGGTCAAATACCTCCAGTTTTCGCTCATCTTCCACGCGTTTAGGTCACCATTCACAGTCATAGAGTTCAGCAGACCGGGCGGATGCGCGGTGGATGCGAATCTACATGGCAATAAAAATGTCTCGTTGCGTCCATAGGCACTTTCGAAGGCTTGAGAAAATTCGACGAGCAGCATCGATTCGGGAGGCAGCGTCATCCTTTCTCGTCCCGAGGTATTTGAAACTGTTTACTTCTTCTACTTCTACTTTCTTCAAGTTGTGCCTTCTCTTCTGGCACAGATGCAGCTTGAAAATACTTTGGTATTCTCCGCGTTCGTGGACAAGCCGACCGATTTAGCGACCTCATTAACCCGCAAAACCATAGACTGCAGATCACCAAAACTCGAAGCTAGTAAGGGGATATCATCGGCGTAATGGAGATCATTCAGCCGGCGTCCGGATACAAGCTCAACATCGGCCTTCCCAAGAATCCTGTCTATAGTGGTCGCCAAGATGGCGGCTTTTGATCGGTCGCTTGCAAAACTCTGTAAAAAATGACAACTATAGTAGCATGCATTTTTGCTATAGATTGTCGATGCCCTTCTGAATTTAGGTGTATGTTATCGAACCATACCCAAAAGTATTCCTTCTTGCACTCGTTCGTTTCCAATTTACGTCTTCTTATTAATACATAGTGTTTGTAAAGTTTACAGCATAGTCCACATCAACGGCACAATTTTATATGCGTTCTTAATAGTATGCAAAAGTATGATCTGCCCTACACAGAGCATACACAGCTTTTAGCTTCGAAACCCCGAATGCACGTTAAACTGCAGGTCGACTTAAAAATTATTGAGGACTTGAAAAAAAGTTTGTTAAACCGGAAATATACCCTTTTCTTCAATTCTAAAATTAGACGAAGACATAACTTGCCGCCAAATGAGTACAAGAAGGAATATGTTTACACATATTTTGTACAAAATATCCTTTAATTTAAATTGGCAATGAAAATCACTGCTACCAAAGTAGTCATCTTTTACAGAGCATAGTTTTTTGCAGCGGTTGGAAAGTAGCTTTTTCTAAAACCTATTGTAATTATGCTACACGATAATTAATACTACATCCCTACTTAAATAGTATTTTCTAATCGAAAACACACTTCATGAGCTAGCACATCTACCGTATTTAATGGTGACTCGCAGTCGCCGCGCTGTAGTGCCGTCATCAAGCTGTTATTTTATTGTGCATGCCCCCCTTAGTGGGCCGCGTGGTAGATGCTTTGAACCAACACGGGGGCCAAATCAGTCTGCGGCAGGCGTTATTTGAGATGAGGTCCCATAGCAAATGCCTAACATGGGCATGCGTCGGTGCCGGCTCATGCCGAAGCACCCATTGTTGCCATTTATGGTCTTCCAACTCCGTGAGATATAAGTCACCTGCGTCCGACCCCGCCTCCATTCTTGTTGACTATGTCTTGACATCGGACACAGGCTGGTAAGACAAGAGAGAGTGAGGTAGATTCTGTGCAAGTGCGCTACCACTTAAAACTCATTTGCGCTCAAGTCACTGTGCCTTTACCACCCCTCTGTGAAGCATACGGTGGAAATTGTCGGATTACGATGGTTGGACCCTTTGATCAAGCTACGTGCAAGACCTCAGTCCTCCGCTCCCTGGTTGCATGACAAAGGCTGCTCTGCAACCAGACCAGATGCAGATCTGGTTATTTCATAGCTAACTCTTGCTTAAGGCCTTTCCACTATCTGCCACCCATGGACACGCCGAGGAGCCAACTTCTTGAGTAACAGGCAGGTACCGTCTTGGGGGGAAGTAGACGCGATCACTGGGACAAGCAATTTACTCGCCTGACGTTTCTGATCCGTGCTTGAACGCATCATCAGACTGGGTGATCCCGTCTTCCCTGTACTTCGGTGATCATTTTGTTTTCCTAATCGATTTCTGCCTTTCTGAGCCATACTGTGAATAATTTATTCGACAAAAACTTCTAAATGACAACCAAAAACGTCAAACGGACATTTGGTACTATATACATATGCGTGGTGATTGTTTATGTATCCCCGGCGGGACAGAAGACTAAGAACGGCCCGTAATGCAGGCATTCCTTTCACTCTGCCCTGTGGGAGGGTGGGAGGGGGGCCGTGGCACATAAACGAGCCTGGCCAACCACTCTACGTCCGTTGTCTCAAAGCAACCTGAACGGGAATATACTTTCTTATTCTGTTTTCGAGTTAAAAAGCGTCTTTTTCCTCTGCCCTCTATTTGATCGGCAACTCCACAGAAGTTGAACAATCGACCTTCTGTCATTTTAGGGATATTACGCGGTTCCCACCCTCCTTCTACCAGTAAGTCACTGTACATCTCCACTGTGCTCATGTGGTTATGCACGTTTCCACCTCAATTAACTTATGTTGTTGTCTGTGTTGTCTAGGTATATTCGAGGTTTCTTCAACCTCATCCGCCTCCTCCTGTTGGAAATGGCTTCCCCCGAAGAGGAAGGTCTGAACACGGAACAAATCTGTGAGCTGGTTAATGCCTGGCAGTCGACTCCACGAGCCCAACGCACAAATTCACCCTGGATCAACCGCGTACGTTATTATCCACTTCCCGCTTCCGCCAGTAGCAACTTAATTTTCACATCGATTGGAACCACGGGCCGAGGGGCTGCGGACCTAGAATGACCCCGATTCACTTCTTAATTAGGGGTTCCATCAGCGATATTTATCACTTTCGTCTGTAAATTCCACGTAATATTTAATGCACTTTTGCTGCTGTACATGTCCTGGACGTTCGTGGACGAGTGAGACTGTCGTCTGGACTGCGTGGACCTACCTAAAAATCAATACACGCAAATTCCAGGAAGTAGTTGAGCGGAAGTAGACGCGATGACCCAGGATCTGGCGGTCGATATCATTTGCTACTAAAAAGCAAGTACACTGAAACGGACAGTAGCCTCGGACAATTTCAATTCCTTTAGCTCCTGAAGTTCTGTCCCAAGGTGTAATTCACGTTTGACAGAACGATCTACGAACGAATAAAGGAAAGAATGGGCTCGCCGATCTCGTGACTCATAGCCGAAGTGGTCCTACTACGGCTAGAGTCGCGAAGGAGACACGATCGCTGGAACAAGAGCCTACCGTTTCGGGTCCTCGAATCCATTATCATTCTGGCTATGAATCAATCAACAAGCGCCACGTCTTGCCTGCTCCGTATTCGGTGCTGAGACTTTGCTTGGGCAAAACAGTTATGTGCGAAGAACGTGCGGATGATCACTGTTCCTGGTGCCAGTGTTGGTGAGCAAAATGTCCCAAGAGCTCACATGGTTTACGAAATCCGGCCGTCAGCAGTTGGACTGCGGACCATTATCGGACCGCATGCAACCACGTGCGATGAGCTTGGGAGACGATAATCTTGGCATGTGCGCAGGGGCACAGCAACCACATGAAAACTGCACACTGTAACATCTGGCTGTTTCAGAAAATTATCACACCACATGCACTTATCTGCGATGCCCTTGGCAGCTGTAATGGCCTAGCAACTACATCCTATAAATACTGCCAGATCTGGGCAATCCAATACCCTTATCTGACTCGGTCTCTGATAATGGATTCGAGTGAGCATCCGAAACACCAGGCTAAGTATGGTCTTGTCCGCGGCTACCTGCTAGAACTCGCCTCATCGCTTCCATTATCAACGGTTAACATTCCTTGTTTTCCAGTACTACAGATGGAAATGCTCAGCCTGGTATGTAGATGATAGCTTCGTCTTTATCGAACTAGATCATGTGCTATCGTTCAAAGAGCGTCTCAATACCGCCCCCCCCCGGACATTCAATTTACGATTGAGCCGGAAGAAAGCAACCAGCTTTCTTCCTTGAATTCCTAGTCTGCCGAATAGTTTGGGGTGGCCTAAAGACCAAAGTATTCAGGAAAGCGACAAACACGATGCATTTATTGAATTTCAGCGGCAACTAGCCAATCCATTTCGAAAGAATTTGCATAGGGTGTGTCGAGACACTGCAATGAACCGGAAGACAAAGTTGCCCAAATGCAGTACCTTGGACGAGTATTCAGAAGAAACGGCTACCCACGCAGATTCATCAACCGGTGCATAAGCAAGCTAGACGAGTGATGAAATCGCGCCCACCCCAAATTTTGGTGAGCGCTTCTGTACTTCAAGAACGTCTTGGAAGCCGTCAGCCGCCTTTTCGAACCACTTGGAGTTGGAGTCGCACATAGACCTGAGACAGCCTTTAGGCGTCAGACAATGCGATCAAGAAACCAATTGCCGCAGCAATAAATGTTGGGAGTCGTTTATCATATCTGACACAGTTGTGGACAAAGCAACTACACTGGAGAAACTGGAAGACCACTACGGATACGAATAGCTGCACTCGCGAAATCTCTGCAATGAAATTGCGCCAATTCTCGAATCGTGGTTCATTTGAAGATATCAGGCCACATTCCTGTTCAACATGGCTGGAATTCTCTCTGTAGTTAACAATCACATAGGCGGTGAGCTGCTTTATTCATTGTTCACGGGCCTCCAATATATTAAAAAGTGCAATGACCTCCCAACCCTATATTCGGTGCTGAGATTTGCTTTGGCTAAATTAATAAGCCACTCTGGGAGCACGCAGACGAACACTGCTTCGAACGCCAGTGCCGGTGAGCCAGGTGGCTGAGCCATCATCACGCCAACATCCAACAAAGCTGATAAAATTTCCGTAGTGAGCGACCTGTGTGTAGGCCGTCAAGCCATAGCGCACCATATGGCAACCACCCTCGATGGAGGGGGGGGGAGAGAGCTGTTTATTCTCATGCGTATGCGATACCATAGCGACTGCAACTACTTAAACTCCCTGTGTCTGCCTTACCCGTATCTCACGCTGTGTCTGTTGATGGGTTCGAGCATGAATCCGAAACGTCAGGCAACTAACGTTGGTGGTACAGCGATCGCATCTACTTTTTTTCCATGTATCTTGTCAAGAGCGCGGTTGTTAGTCATTCTCCTTCTGGTTCGTCTTTATTTCCTGAAAGGAGGCAGCTTTCGCCATTTGAAAGTTAACCCATACTCCCGTTATTTCCTCATCTTCGGACTACACATGGAGTTCTTAGGACTATAGTCGTCAAGCGATAGCTCGCTGAAGACTTACGCCTAATGCATGAAAACCGTCGGCTCCTTTCCGATGCCATATTGAACGGGACTTTTGGCTACCATTAAGAGGGTTTTAACATGACTTGAAACTCGTTAAGAAAAACGTGTAAACTTTGGGAAAATCCCAGGGTTTCGCTGTTCAGCCTTCTCGATTTTGAAGGCAGTTTACGAAGGAATACGGGAAGGGAGGACGGCTCTTCCTATCTGTTTTACAGGACCTGCTCCACAGGAGAAAGTGAAGGCGTACATGTACATTGAGGAGGTCTATCCTTAACCTTGAGGCGATAAAAAGGAGTGTTTGAGAAAATAAGTCTTATCTTTGTGTTTAGATACGTGCGCACACTAGGAGAGTTCGGACTTTTCTCAAAACGAAAATGCGAAGAATAGATCCGTCTTTGATGGTTCTTCCATATACCGTGCGACTCATTTCTCCATCCCTATATATTTGGGAGGTTTATTTTATTTGTTTATGTGTACACTCATTTGATATACTGATATGTTTTTTAAGAAGTCACATTTTGGCAAACGGACGCTTTCGATTATTCATCATCAGCCCTTTACAGTAATATAAGGGAGGGTAGAGTAACAAAGGGTTGAGGGTTCAGAGCTCAGAGTCTAGTCCCATCATGGGGCACTGGGAAGGGGAAAGTGTCCGACAATTAGGTTTCTGCTCCGTCGCTTAAGCGCAATGTGTCAGGTGTGACCTTACTCTTCCCTCCCTGTAAAAGCCTGATAATGAATAATCGAAAGCGTACGTTCGCCAAATTTGACTTCTTAAGTGCTTACATAGGTATCATCGCTGATCTTATACAATACAATACAATGGATATATATTTTTTTCTTAAGGTATTTTCGTACACGTTTGTGCAGTTTTTTGTTGATTTGTGCCATCATTCTGTTTTTACGAACATTGCCACCTTTTCTGTCTGGATTTAATCAGACGGTCATCTTACTCGCGGCTTAACGTATAGATTACCGATTTCTTTAAACTCCTGTTTTCAATATTGAACTTTTTTCCTTGCTGGTGGTTCACGATGGAAAGTTTTTAAATATTTTTGACAGGCTTTGGCACAACTCTGGTGCGCCCTATCGGCAATCGAAAATTTACCGTCACCACCTGCTTCCGTCAATACACACGTTTTCATATCCCAAAACTAACTAGTAATACAGCATTGCATACACCCTCTTCGTTCGTTTTCCTGAAAGTTCGTTAGTAGAGAAATGTCCGTGTATTCTGACAAACCCTTCCAGCAACTCATTTTCTCACCGGACTTTTCATATGAAGGCGATTGTTTCCGTTAAGGTAGCGAGCCCAAAAGATCCGTTAATACCAGGTGAAAACAAACATTCTGTCCATTTAAGGACAACTTCGGCGAACAAGCCAGGGCGTGGAAAGCCCAATGGTGTGCCTTCTGTTCGTTCATGTAAAGGTTATGTAAGTTTAAATGCATTTGGCGGAACCTGTCGGCCCGTTAGATTTTCGAGGAACTTATTTCTGTCTCGTTTTAGCATCTAGCTAAAAGTTTGTTCAGAGGTCCCACTTCTGATTTTTGGGTAATGAGCGTGAAGAGCGACACGACATCGGAGGCTACCATCAGTCCGTGAGCTTCTAAAAAAGCCCATCACTTTGGGTGACTAACTCCTTTTTCGATTTTTATCTGACTTTTAATTTTGACACACATCTTCCAAGGTTTGCAGGATTGTGGTGTCAGTCAGATTTTTCGAGTACAACCATTTGCCTAGAAGGTAACAAATTAAACTCCTCTACTACTCCTCTTCAGTGCCCCGATTGGTCCCTGGTGGCCGCCCACGCTCTTCGGCTGCTGTCAACCAGTGGGCGCGGTTCGCCCCTGGCTCGCCTTGTCTCATCCACCCACACAGACCAGCAAATCCGACTGCCACCGCGGGGTTTCGTTGCCTACAATGAAAAGTACGATACTTGGTACTGGCTCGGTGGTGGCAGCGGCAACGGTGGTATCTCGCAGCCGGCCGACGTAGACCTTGAGACAACCCTCCTCGCTCGCCTCTTTGCCATATGGGCCAAAGCGGACAATGGAGTGGGTGGTCTCAAGGATGTCTGGATGGAGACCGGTCATTCCTTTGAGGAGTACTCATTACCACCGTCACCGCCGCCGTCTGCGAAGCGGTCCCGAGCACCGACGAGGGCGCTCCCCAACGGTGGTGACCGACGTCATCATGCTGTTGTCGGCATCGGGGAGGACTCCGAAAACGAGTTTTCTTACGGAGAGGATGAGCAAGAAGAGGAGGAGGTTGATGATCTGCGGATCATTTCTTCATCTCTAGCGAGAGGTAGGCAGAAAAACGCTTCCAAGCCTCAGCGGGTAGTGGAAAATGTTCCACCACCCTACTTGTGAGTCCGATTGATCATTTTGTCAGCCATGATTGTTCATTTTGCGCATAATTTTGCCGGTAATACACTGTCATCTTTTTCATACTCAATAACGTTTAGTTCATATTTCTGCCTTCACCTGACATTAACCAACAAAAACATTGCGCAATAAGTAGAGACAGATTAACAATGCCGACAAAGACAGGGGAGACTTGGGTTGCCGTTTTTGGCTCATTAGCCGTCATCAGCCAGTCATACCCAACCCCAGGTGCTATCGCGTCCGAGGTTGGAACCCGCGACCTGTTGTGTCATTCTTCTTCTGCTTCAACGAACTTGTCAAACCTAGAAATTATGTAGATAGGCACTTTCGACAGTTAGACCGTTCTTTGTGGGCTCTATCCACCTTGTGCTGCTGCACAGATGGGTGGGCGCAGTTACGTTGAATTGTGCATGAATTAATTCCTGGTAGGAGACTTCAGCAGCCTCTACCGCTCTCTCCTACCCTGCCACATGGGCCAAATGACAAAGATTGCTACATATCCTTCTCCTCCCCCATACACCACAGACACCAATCACGAATCTGAGGCGGAAAGTTTCAAACCAATAGAACTGAATTATGGGAACGTAATGGTAGCCATTACTCTAACCACCAATAAAATTGAGAGCTTATCGACATGAACAGATTGCTGGCACTGGCTTTTAACAGGAATCGCTGAAGGCTCTCAGTCCGAGAGTTATAAAACCTAAAAACCTGCTGCCCGCTTACAGTACATTTTCCCTTTCCGCCTTTTTTCAGCCCGACTGAATGGGAATGTCGACTGTCGACGCCGGAGCAACGTCGCTCCTTCCAAAACCAGGCAAGTCCCACGTAACTTCTCTTTAACGATTTGTTGTTTCTGCAAAAAAAACATGCTGCCTTCTTGTACTCCCAGCGCGTGTTAGTTCTCGCAGATGTGGCGCGACTATTTTGGCCCGCCCAAGTCGTTTTCCTCGTTTAAAGAAGACGTGATTGGCTATAAGCTTAGTACTAGAAAAGATATTTTTGGTTTTTTAACTATGCGATTTGTTTGAATTGATAAGGGTATTAAAAATCAATACTACTTAAGTAGTCATTTTTGCAAGTATAGTTTTGACAAGCGTGTCCAAAATACTGTGGGATTATGCCACACAACGATCGGTATTACACCCTCCATTATGCAATCCTTTCTAAGCGAGCACACATATTTCCGAATTTCGGTTAACATTTCATGAGATTGGTCATTAAATGCACCGTTTAGTGTCTAGTTGGGCCTGACTCCAATTCAAGTCCCCAGCTGACGGAAATTTCGGCGAGGAAATGACTTTAGCTACCTTTCTGGTTGATTTATTCAAATTTGCAAGAGCACCAAAGGGTATGAACGCAAACCCGGACATAGTAGTTGTACACGAAGACGTACAGTTCTGTTGGCTTCCCGAAACAAGCCAACTCTGAATGTGTGGCAAAGGCTAAAAACAGACAGCCACCTCGACAATTTGATTGCCGTTATCGACGAGGTCCATAGTGTGACTCAGCATGGTGACATGCTCGTGAACTAATTTATAGCGATAATGAATTTGGACTGTATCTACCGCACTTTCTCTCTCATCCGCCTTTGGACCCTGTGCCATGACAAAGTCAGGAAGACCAAAGGCTGGATCGGGCGCAGGTAGTGCGTGCGGCGTGAGCCTGCGTCTTGGCGTGCCCCCATGCTCTCCCCCCATATGTGGCGTTTGTTTTGGGTGCACATTCCCAATAATCCTTGTTCTTGCCCTCGTGTTGCCCGTTGTAGAGTCAGCCACCCAAAGAGCGTAATTCGACACGGATATGGTAGGGCAGTCGCGGATAGTTTGGGACCTCGCAGCTTCCAGCGTATTCTGCTTTGAATCAGTCACCCAATAGCCCTCACAACCAGTACAAACATGCGTGCGCACATACGACCCTCATAGTCCGACGATGTCCATTGTATGCTCCACACTATGGTAGTGCAGGGACGGTGACTTGCGGGTGGATTGGTTTTAAGTGGTAGTAGCCTTGCGCTGTAGCTACTGCACTCTCTCCTCCCCCCCACCACCTGAGCCCATTTACATGACAGAGTCAAGAAAACTGGAGGCGGGAGAGGGTGCAGTTGGTTGGCGCGGCCGGGGCCCCTAGGCGTGCCACCACACCTCCCATGTTCGGAATTTGTTGTGGGAGCGCAGCCCGAATAACGCCTATCGTGCCCTGATGTGACCCCTGTGTTTGTCCAACACGTCTACCACGTGGCCCGTTTGGAGGGCACACACTAGTTTGACCGTCGTGTTTGACGATGCCCACCATATGCTGTGCAGGGACTGTGACTTTCGCTGCATCTACCTCACTCTCTATTCCACGCGGTTGTTTTAATAGAGCGGGTGCTGTTAAAGGCAGAGGCGTAGTCAAGAAATGCGCAGGTGTTTGCAATGCAGACCTTATCTAAATCTCAAAGAGCCGAATTTACCACAAGGGCAACGTCGTCTAGGGTACTACTTTGGCCTTATATGCAAATTGTAATGGGTCGGAGAAATTGGAGGAAAATGGCTTAATTATATCGAGGGTGACTCGCTCAGCAAGCTTCAGTAAAGTGAAAGAGCAGGCCATTGACGGAAAGACTTGAGACCAAAATTAGCGAACTTTTTAGGGATGGGGGTGATTCTTACTAAATGCCAAATATCAAAAATATTTGACTCCATGAAGGACATGTTTATAAGGTGTGTCAAAATAGGGGAAATTAATGGTGACCCATCATCCGGCCCAGCAGCAGTTGAGCCACCGAACCATTCTCAGGTGTTTCTACATAGGAGAAAAACCGCTTGGTAGAAGTGAAAGGTTGTTTAATGGGGGATTGGAAGGTGCAGAAGTATGGATAAAATGTGAATTTAGAGAGTCTAAATCATCATCAACATTTGCCAATTTACCATATTGGCCAGTGAGACGCTTAAGGTTCCTCCAGAGTTGAGCAGACGAAAGCGGAAAAGAAGCTGTGGGCGGAGAGGCAAAAGCTGACTAATAAACAAATAATTTAGTCTGGAAATCTCACTTTTTATTAAGACGTAAACATCCTTTAGACTGCCACGGAGACCTAGCTTGTAGAGAAGTTCCTTTTTACGTCTTAAAAATTTTAGATAAGGAGGATAAATTCTGTCAGGTCGAACCATAACGGTATCAAGAGGACAACCAATTGTAAAAATATTTTAAGGTAGCTGAAGCACGACTCGACAATGGATTGGCTGAGGAAGATGGGGATAGCATACAATATGCACGTCTGGAGAAGGCAAATGCTTTCTGAGGACGTGTCGCGCACCTTAATTTTCCTTTCGGGTTTGATTAGCAGTGAACCCGTAGAATCCGAAGGCCTAATAGTACAGAATGATCGGAACTGGACAATGGAGCGCTGTTCTTAATAAGGTTGGTTAGTCAAAACGTGATCAAGAGGGTTATCATTGCGATTCTTGAAGAAAACAAGGTCATCAAAGCCTAACAGCGTAAATGGACGTAGATTCGCACGATTAAAGTCGCCACATAAGAGAATAAGATGCTCGCAGAACAAAAGAGCAAGTTTTTGTGAAAGTCGAAAAACGGGTAAGGACACCTTCACTGGTAGAGGGGAAATATAAATATTAACAAATATAATGCCTTTAAATGTATTTAACAATTGGGGCTTACATATGACCGTGATAACGTCTATCAAATCATCAGCATGTGAAAATAAGGACTTATAGTTAATCCTTGTTGACCAAAATAGCCACCCCACCGCCTCTGTTGGAGGATGAAAATTTTCGATCAGCTCGAAAGCAACAGAAAGATAGATGCTAATTATTTGTACTTCAATGTCACTATTTAACCATGTCTCTTGAAAAAAATTACCTCAGTCTTACTATGTTCTTTTTTCAATAAAAGTAGCTCCATATCATGAGTTTTGTTAAATATCGAATGGCAATTTGCTGACAGGAAGCCTGGAATTGACAGTTTGTCTTTCGGTTGACGTTTCAAAACGATTTGCCAACCGCAGTGGTATTTTTTCGGCTGTGAAGGTTTTTTGATAAAAACTTGATGAAGTGAGCACGGATGGATCACAACTCCCACATATTGGCCGAAAAGTGCAACATCGTGGAAATTATTCGGTAAATTTTTCAGTTTACGTGCATTCAAAAAGATGCTAGCGTACTGTAGAAATGACCTTATAACCATAGTTCAGACAAGTGTGCGTGAGAAGATCAGGATATCAAAGAAAAATACGTATAGGAGTATACAGTCAAAAAATTCCTTGTGAATGGAAAGCAAACAAAAATGGCGGCTCAAATTCAAATTCCCGCTTGGTACTCATTTAAATTCTTTTTGTCACTGTTACCGGCCGCAGGAGATTCAGCGCTTCTCGCAGCCGTGGTCACCGTTCGTTTACAATCAGCATGGGTACGCGTCTGTGGTCGGTCCAGTACGTACAGCCAGTGTTAACTTCGCCGGTCGTGGATCTGGCCGTGCTCGCGAGCATCCCCTTTTGCGCTCAGATCGACCCGCTTGGGTCAGCATCTCCGAAATTGTCCGAGACGCCGTCGCCCGTCTGCCCAATGGGGAGGGCACGCGACCAGAAATCGCGATGCTCGTCCAGGACAGTGCCTTTCTGGCGCCCAACTTTAACCCCCGCCAGGTCCGGAACATTTTACTTTAACGCATAAACGCCTACTAATTGCACTACAGTAGTGTATAATTGTTAGTTTTCCTTTTAAAAAAGCATCCGATCACTTTCCTGTGCTTACTTTTTTCCAGCTCAGTCAATGCATAAGCTCCGCATTAGACAGGCTACAAGGTGAAGGTACACAGTCGCCAGTAATGTACGACTGTTCGCGCCGTTTATGGATTTATCGCTATCGCCATCTCTCACCTGAAGACTTTTGTACGTTGTCTGCGTGTTTTTTCCCTATTTGACAAAGCGACCTTCTTATCTTTGACCACCCACCCCCTTACTGTCACCTTGCCTGTTGTTGCGCAGGCCCGAAGACATGCGTTTTCCCAGGCTGTTTTTTTTCATATGCACGAAACCGGACTAGATCTGTCAAGGAAACTAAATTTCCATTGGCAACATCATTCTCCGCCTTTACTGACGGCGTACGTTCCACGCTAGCGAAGCATGGTAACCAATTACCAGTTAGGGTTTTCAACACAGAGAAGGGTACTGAGGTGGAAATTTTTGGCCTCCTTGTCGTCATTGATACCCCAACTCCAGTTGGTGGCACGCCCGAGTTCGTTTATCATCGAATAGCACCATCACTACAGGGTTGCGGTAGTTTTTCTCCAAATGGAAAAGAAAAAGTAGTTATATTTTTTGCGTTATGAAAATTCTCATTGCAGAATTAAAAAGACCATTTGGCAAACCTGCGTCTGATTTTGATCAAATTATCTGCAGGCCTGTAGCTTGAGGATGCTGACAAAGTGAAAGACTGTTTATGCTAGTGATGTGGTGGAAACGAAAGCACAGTTATTTTGTTTGGAACGAGTAAACGGGAAAGGCACAGGTATATGGTGTCGCTGTCGGTCGACTGGACCAATTATGCGACTATGCCGTTGGGAGAGGGAGGAAACGAGGCCAGTGCCAAAATCATCCGCTTTTGTCACAAATACTCCCAGGCTTGCTGATCTCACAGGTCGCAAACAATGACGTGAAAACTCCAGTCCACTTATGTTTGCCGGCTTCTGATGAAATTTTAGCCGTGATTCGGAAATATGCTTTCCTTTAGAACAGTACTTGGGTGGTTTTGTAATATTATTTATCGTGCAAGATATCCCCAGAAAACCAGAATACCGGCTTTCTAATGAACTTTTCCCGGTTGTCTGAAACAACTACACTAGGTAAAAAGTTCCTATTTAAGTAGTATGGCGTTATTTTATTTACTCTTATAACTTCAAGTATATGTCACCCTCAACGGTCTTTTTAATCAGAATCAAATCTCAATTTCCCGTGTGATGACCTGAAAGCTATTGATTGATCACAAACGCACCTCGTTATTGATGGATTTGAAACAAGTGTGCGAGGGCAGTGCCTTCCCGTGCCCTCTGGAGAAGGAGCCGTGGTGAGGTAGCATTCGTGAATTGTGTTTAGCAGTTCTACGTACAATCCCCAATTGGTCCAGACTGAATCCCTGTCAAGCGAGTCGCACTCGTCCACGAAACTGAGGCAGTAGACTTACAATGACCGAAGGCAGTAATGGTTTACGAGATCCTCACAGAATGGATAGGTTTTGACTAATTAGTTATCAAGGAAATAGTCGAAAATTAAAACGTGCTCGCCGGCTCGCTTGGGACGCCCTGTGTATGTAAATCGGCCCCTAAGGAACTCATTCTTCCTTTTACGGTGTGTCATATGAAACATGCCGCTCGTAGCTCCCAGGTGAAGTCTTGCACACAAGAACCTCGGTTATTGGCCAATTCGTTCAGTGGGTTTGAGTTTCCGAATCCTTAAAGAAACACTTTGAGGGAAATTGGTGTAAGAGAAGACATACAATGAATGTGCGATATCATAAAATGAATTTTGAATTGTGTATTCGATTAGAAATGATGGCGTAAGTAGGGTTTTGAAGTTACTTTTCGTCCCAAGTTCTTTTAGTCGCGTCGGCTTCGGAACGGGCATCTTTCCGACCGCCTGAAAAACTGCACTGCCTACTTAAGTAGTATGCGTTGTTCAATAGATTTGCAATGCCATTGTTAATTTTAATATATTTTATAGAAAGCATGCCCAAAAAATCTTTCTTCAACAAAGGGCATGTTTAAGTTTAAAAATTCGAGTTCCGAATAATTTCGGACCCGATTTGCTGTTACACCTTGCATTCAGGGGTTCCAAGCTATGGGCTCTAAGGAAAATCACACGCTTCCAAGTGTGTGCGTCAAATAGTGCTGATAAAATGCTGCGATGGGTACAGATAGTTACGAAACTTTATGATCGGGTATTTTCACTCTTAATAATATCATCATTAGAAACTTTTCTGAAGGTCTCGCACATTTTGCTACCAAAATCGATGGAAAAAAATGCATACTACTTGCGTGGATATTTTTCGAAGTATAGTTTTAGCGTGCGACCGAAAAGAAGCTCACTTGAAAACCGGCACACTGTCCGGGCGTCATGTTTGATTCTTGATAGCCTTCTTGAGGAAACGTTTTTAACAGTAGACACATGTTAAACCTTTCGTCTAACATTTAACGAGGTGGCAAATCTACAGTTCATACCAGGAGGCCGATTTGAAGGCTTTTCCGGTTCTTTACATTTTGGCAGTTGATTGGCGTTATGCTATAGCCAATCGCAACATGAACTTTGAACCAAACCAACTCTTCGTTAAGTAACCAAACCATTGATTTGGCTTTATCATGGATTGTAATCAGGGAAGTCGCAGTTTTATTGACATTCATGGATTTGATCGCACAGAAGATTGCGTACGTTGATACGGGTGTTCGCCTGAAGATCCTGGTTGTTAATTTCACTTCATTTTCTGTGAACGCTCTCCACTACTTAATAGCCTAAACTAAGTTTCAACGGATTTCTCCTAATGCAGAATTTTTTCTTTATTGAAAACTGCATTCAGTGGGGTTGATAATCTTCATTTCTACATTTATCATTCTACTGTGTCATTTAAAATAATAAACCCACAGCCGCTAAGTGCACTGCATTAATGGCTCGAACTGGGGAGTCTCTGTCGACTGTCCTAAACGTTTACAGGGTGGAATGGAAGACGAACTCAGAAATCGCGGGCTTTTTTTTTCACACTTTCCAATGTACATGAGCTTAACTTCAATTTACTGCAATATGGAGGTGGGCCGACGCGTTAAAAAATACCTTACCACGAGGGACAACGGATTTATTTTTATCACTCCCCGGGTATTTTGAATCACCTATCGGTCTTAACAATGTTAATGATGCATATGAACACTTGATGCACCTTTCAACAACCGCTGCCATGAGTCCAGAAAGAGGCAGTCTAGTAATTGCATCAAACTTTAAATGCCTCTTAACGGATATTAAGTACTTTGATGAGATGGCCGCACTTCTCATATTCACTCTCTGATAAATCGGTAAATACAGGATTGTTGCCTTGCATCTGGCGACTTCTTTGAGCTGGCCACTACCACTACTTTGCGAGGACATCCCATTAAACTACGTGTGACAGGTGCAAGACTCGACACAAGAAGGTTCTTCTTCTCCAGCAGAGTGATTAAGGCCTGGAATGCTCTGCCGGCCGAC
Organism: Schistocephalus solidus; assembly: GCA_017591395.1. NCBI lineage: Eukaryota > Metazoa > Platyhelminthes > Cestoda > Diphyllobothriidea > Diphyllobothriidae > Schistocephalus > Schistocephalus solidus. Next base: position 27,574 of record WEDG01003274.1, on the reverse strand, counting down.
ATAATCATGTCCCCATCCGTTGACACTTTTAAGCGGAAGTTTGACCAGTACAGCCATAAGTACCACCACGACATCCGAACCTAACACATTTCCTGAAACATATTCCCATGCATAATGTTCGCGTCATACAACATACTACTCCCTATGTTTGCGTAACATTATTTTATAATTGTTTGTCCGATGCCCTGCAGTGTGTCGGGGAGATAACCCTTTGTCCAACGTCCATTATATGTCAGCCTTTTTTAATTTACAGTGTCACTGACATCAATAGGGAGCTCAAAGGCTTCGCCTATATTTCCCTTAATAAAACTGAACTGAACATAGGCAACACCAAATGTCACCCATTCTGTTCAACTACGCCATTGAGTGGATTCTCGGGAAGGTCTTACTGGAAGATGATGGTATTGAGTTTGCACCCGGATGCCGGCTGACTGATCTCGACTACACCGATGATATCGTCTTACCTAGTTCAAGCTTTGGCGATCTGCATTCTGTGGTGTCCCATGTGAATATGGTCGCTAAATCGGTCGATTTATCCCCAAACGCCGGAAAGACCAGTGTTGTCAAGCCGCATTCCTAACCAGGAGAAGGCACCTCTCGAGATTAATAGCTGTCAAACTTGAAGAGGTCGACCGTTTCAAATATAATTGACGAAGAAGAAGGTTGTTCGTTTACCGGAATCATGGCTTTATTCGTCTGAGCTTTTCGAACACCTTATGAAGCTATTTGAATTTTGTCAAAAGACCTACTTCACCTTTGCCGCAGAAGCCCTATGAGCAGATCAAGGGAACGCCAATGGGTTCCTCAATCTCCGGTTTAGTGGCAGAATAGGTCCTACAAGAGCTGGAAAAGATCGCTTTCACCCGCCAGCATCCTATCTTTTGGCACCGTTACGTAGACGACAGATTTGTTATCGTGAAGAGGAACATGCTGCAGCATTTCCGTGATCACCTTAACGCGATCTTACCAGAAGAAAAAGAGCAGCAGCTCCCCTTCCTTGATGTACTCGTCAGGCGACGTCCCAAAAGTAAAATAGAAAAGGTTGTCTACAGGAAAGCGATGAACACCACGCAGCTTCTCAATTTTCACAGCAACCATCCGGTGGCTCACAAACAAAGCTCTGTGAGAACACTGTTCAAACGCATCCAGACTCATTGTCGCATCCCGGCGGAAAAAGCATGTGAGGCCCGTTACCTCCGCGACCAGTTTATGCGGAACGGCTATCCGAAGGCGTTAATAAGCCAATGCCTACGTGTTCGCCCCCGGAGGACCCAACCAGAACGAACCCCCTACGGTATGGCATGCGATGTCATACATCAAGGACGTGTCAGAAGCGATCGAATGCATTGTTGCGGGGCTTGGTGTTGGAATTGCAAACCGAACCAAAGCTACCATGCGCAGTAAGGTCATGAGAATTAAGGACAAATTAAATCCGAATGAACAGTCGGGAGTAGTGTATCGCATCCCGTGCCGAAAATGTTCCTGTAACTACACAGGACAGACTGGACACATGCTTGGATCGTGTATACACGAGCATAAGCTTGCTGTGAGACTGGGTGACGGTTTATTGCAAGTGGCTGCCTACATCTACGAAACGGGTCACGAGTTTAACTTCGCAGCAATGGAAGATCATCGCCCACGCCAGATGCAAGATAAGCCGAGAATCGCTTGAAGCCTGGGCCTCCAATGAGAACTCGGTCAATCAATCTGGCACCGGCATACAGGGCCCTGTGTAGTCACCTTTGGACTGGTGCCACTGGTGTCTGATTGGCCCCTGCACCCCTATCAATGTAACTCGTTTTTGTTGCTGTTTTATTTCTGACGATGCGCTTTGGACAGCTCGGGGCTGGGAAATATTCGCTACACGAGAGGCAGCAACGTACGAGCAACTACGTTTTTTGCACCAATGCGTGCAAGAGGGACTGACGTCGCGATGCCTGAGATATAAGGCACCCGTTAACACGGCCATGGGCAGGGAAGTTGTCAGGCGATTTATCAAGCAGATGACGAGAGTTCTGATCGATGACTGCCACCGGCGTCTACAAAAATACAAGGCTGTGATCGAGCAGAATAAGTGAGTGTGCCCGCGTTCTCGGTGAGTCCATCACTGAGGACCTTGGTAGGACAATCTCGGCTCTAGCGCTGCACACACAAGCTAAGAAGCGAGTATTTTTGGAACAATAACGGAATAAGTTACAAGCATCTGACACAGGAAGCTCGAACTTGGTCCACAACCTCTCATCCAAGCTACGTACTGAGCAACAACTACGGGTGCTGCGGCATGAAGCTTGTTTTACTACCGCCGATGCTGACGCTGTCGACTTTATTGCAGCCCTGGAATCCGTGCTTGTGATAACTGAAACAACCGAGGTCGAGAAACGCTCCGTCCGACAACGTGTAACATCTTTGCTTGTGAATGCTGGGCTGTGCGCGTGGAAAATGAGTGAAAGCTGGGGGTATTTGACCAGCACTGCTTAAGGTACATCCGAGAAAGACAACTGAGATGGTTTGGGCACGTTCTTCCTCGTCCACCTCATAATGTTACTGCCCTCAATCTGGCACCGCTAGCCACTCGAAGGCCTCGCAGGGGAGGGGTAGGGAGGTGTCAACTGAAGAACTGGTCCCGCATAGTTCGTGAAGACATGGTAGTTTTTTCTGGAACTTCAGTCTCCATCGTTGGCGAAGAGAATTGGTTGAAATATCCATATCTGCTGCCGCGGCTCGCCACACCTGAGGTGGTACAGCTCGTGACATCCTGGATGTCGACTAGATCAGGCATGATTGCAGGCGTACCAAGTGCAAGTCAGTAATTACACTATGATCCTGTGCGCGCCGATTCGCAGCGTCACCCGAGTCCATGCCCGTATGAAGTCCTGGGGAAATACCATCAGGCGTTAAAACAACTGTTTACTTTAATCGAACCCCAGTTTGCAGAGCCTTGAAATAGCGGACTGAAAGGAGGCAGTACAGACCCACTGTAGTAGTTCCTGCTTATGTGGCTTCGGTCATTATGCTGCTATCGGCGCACCTTCGTTCAGCATCTTGGCGAGTTTCTTTTCCATTTGAACTACCAGTTCTTTTCGTCTATAAGCAATCACACTAACGGTAGACTGTTTACGTTGACAGGGTGGACGGTGGAGTCGAGTAAGTACGCAGGGCAACCAGATAATCTGCGTGCTTTAGGTATTTTCTGTCAAAGGTGAAACCGTTCGACATGCTTACTGGTAACGGCTCAAAAAGTGTCCGAGCAGTGGGCTCGAACCTGATCACGAAGCGATCCCCATGCCCGCAGTTTTTTTCTGACGGATAAAAGTGTACAACTATGCTTATCTTTTCTACGAAAATTTGCACGTTCACTTCTTCTATGGTTTTTTATCTTTGCAGTCAAAATGTACGAGGAGGAGATGGTTTTACGAGCGGATCGCTTCAATGACATGATGTGCACTGCCTCGTCTGCACCCACCTACGGTGGTGGGGGCCGGCGGGGTAAGCCACTGCTGAGCCGAACTCCAACCAGCTTCGATAACCGTGTACCCGAGTACATTCCGGACATTGACGAACTGACGGTTGACGATCCCTTTTACTATCCCCAGGACGTGGACGTCCAATACGGCCGGCAGCAGCATAGTCGCCCGGGCGCTGGCTCCTTCTACGAAGGAGAGGAGTCTGATGAGGACTCACGCGAGCTCGACGAAGACTTCGCCTTCTCTCGTCAGCAGGCTCGGGGACCTCCACGGGACGTGTCGTCGGCTGTGGTAGAGGGTGTGGATGGCATTGTCGATGCCGGGGACCGCTTCTTCTCGGAACCTCGTCGAATGATGTTGCACTATAGGCCGCGGTGAAGGCAGATCGGACATAAAACCGCCCCCTTCCTCCACCAATTTTGCATGAAAGTCATTTTATTATCCATAAATTTGCAATTTATCCTCTTTTTAATGGGTGCACCGCACACGCTTCCGATCCAACAAGACTTTCGTGAGTAGGTAAAACTTCGACAGAATACCCGGCCCGCTAACATTATGGCTTCTAAACACTGTAGCCGTGCACCTGTGCTTAACATTTAGCCGCTGTGGGTCTAATGGCTTTACAAGCGGTCAAGTCAAAAACCATTTGTATGCTAGATAAGGGATTTGTTACGATCGTCTTGATTTCTCTGATTCAGTTCATTTCAGTTTTATTAAGGGAAAGATAGGCGAACGCCTTTAACCTCCATATTGTTTACAAAGTGGCTAAGAAAATATCGATACATAAGGAAAATTGAAAAGATGTTTCCATGACATTGGAAAAACGAGCAGCCGTCGGTTAGTCGTCAAAATACACTTAAATACTACTCAATTAATGTTAGTAGTATAATTGCATGCAATTGGGCTGGTAGGTTTGATAAGCGTCGAGTTTGCGCTTAAAGGAATTCACGGTGGTAGAGAGAACAACATGCACGGGCACAGTGTTCCACGTGGCTACCACTGTTACTGAAAAAAGTACTTGCGTCCATTGACCCTTGCTTTACCTGTGCGTAATTATAAAGGGTGACCTCGCAAGGTGGGCATGTTAATCAGATTGGAAAAAATCATTGGGAATAAAGCAACAGTCCTGGCCATTCATAATGCGAAATGTTAGCGTGAAATCTCCTCGTAGTTGCTTGTAAGAAAGGCGAAACTGGTTGAGGCTCGATAGTCTGTTTTCATAGGTTAGCGTTCGCAGGCCTTTAGTTATTTTAGTCGCCCGCCTCTGGACCTTCTCTCAGACGGTACTATCCTCGACAATCCAATGTCTCCATGCCTGTATGTTATATTCTAGGTGCGACCGCACGAAGCTTCCAAATATTTTTGAGAAATCGTCTTTGTCAAATTCCATAGAGACGTGCCTGATGAGTTGCAATACAGACATGGCTGACTTGGCCACCTTCGTGAAGTTCAGTGTTGGTTTGAGTGGCGATGTAATACACACGCCCAAGTTTTTCTGACTGTCAACTGGTTGCAATGGTGTACCATTTAGAAAGTATATCCTCGAGCTGGAGGCCACAACGGCCAATTTGCAGAAAATTGCACTTACTAACATGTCGATGCCCCTGACTCAACTGTTGATGAAAACAATGAATAATTTGATACCTAACACTAAGCCGTATGGGACACCTCTCATCACGGTTAATTCTAAGGACTGCTAGCGTCCGACTTATACTCTTCGGCACCGTCCAGTCGAAAAGTTGTGGATCCATACGAGGAGGCTTCCACGAACGCCTACGCTGCGCAGTTCATGTAGTAAACGTTGGTGAGGAACGCGGTCGAAGGCCTTTTGGAAGTCGATGTAGATGTCATTTACCATTTTTCCTTCGTTGCGTGCTTTGTTCCAGCGTTCAAGTTAGAAGATTAGGCTCGTAAGACAAGACCTACCCCTGTGAAAGCCGTGCTGGGCATCGGAAAGTAGGTGATTCTGCTCGAGGAACTGTATCAACGCTTTCTTGATTATTTTCTCAGTGATTTTGCAACAAATGGAGGTAAGGCTCATCAGTCTGTAGTTGTTCGCAGACGTTCGGCTTCCATTCTTGAATAGAGGAGTGATAGTTGCGGTCTTTCAATCGGAGGGTAGATACACAGTAGCAAACGACGCCTGGAAGAGTAAGGCTAGCGGTTTGGTCATTTCAGAAGCTATCTCTCTCAACTGCTTGGCCGGGATTGCATCGGGGCCTGAAGAGGTCGACTCGTTTAGGTTTAGCAACTCTTCCTGAATTATTTCTTCGGTAAAGCGGACTGTTTCCATATTAGAAATTACCTCGTTTTCACAAGTCGGTGCGAAAATTTCAGGTTCTATTTTCGCGTCAGACTGGAAGAACTGAGCAAGATGTTCAACCTTATCCATGTCCTCTGTGATTTCCGCACCCTCGACAGTCCGCAATAGTGGGATTTGATCCTTGTTTCGCGTGCTCTGCCTTATGTAACTTTAATGGACTTTGGGATTAACCATGGCACGGTTCAACAGATCCTCTTCGAAGACCCGTCGATCTCTGGGGATAAGAATTTTGACTCGGTTTCTTTGCACCTTGTAGCTGTTGAGGGATTCCAGTGTTTTATCCACTCGGAATCTTTTCCATAGTTTCTTCTTGTTAACTTCCTTCAACCAGTGAGGTCTGTGTGTTAGCCTTCTTTCGTGATTGGGCAGTGTTTACAAATGAGGTTGCGGACTACGTCTTTGATTTGCCCCAAGCCTCGTCGATATCGTCGGAGAATATGGATCTCCAGTCGATAAGAGAAAGGTCATGCCAAATATTTGGTCGGAAATCAGGCGGTTGAGCCGGCAAAGAGAATGATGTGTATTCCCACATGAGAACCATATAGTCGCTCTTGCCGAACAATTCACAAAATCGATGTTTTCAGGCGACCTAGTGAACGCGAAGCCGAGGCAGTTCATCAGCTGGCCCTCGCGAACCCTCATCGGAAACAAGACGTGTTGTATTCGACGCAAATTACCAGTTGTGCACTCAAGCTGCTGATCAAATGCTGTTTTAGAGCATTCGGCGCAGGCGGATTTCCAGTCAATGTTAGGTGCATTAAAGTCCCCAACGATGAGAGTATTCGGCTGCGTAGCAAATACCTTGAGCTCATCTAGCAATTGGGCATCAGCTTCAGGATCGTTTCTGGGGTTCAATACATCGTTAAGATATCAAGGCTTTGAGAACCAGTTGCTCTTACGGTAAACGATACTGCTTCCCTACACGTCAACTTTGAGGTTTTTTCTTAAGCATGCAAGCCATTCTTTACGAATTTTGCTATATCTCCACCCCTTTGATTTTCTCTGTCTCTGCAAAACTGTTGGAATCCAGGGCGTGCAAGCTCCATGTCGCCAACCTGTTCCGACAACCAGGTTTCTGTTAATGGAATAACGTCTGGGAGCAGGTCACAAATATGGATTCTCAGTTCATCCATTTTTGGTAGGAGGCTTTGCGCGTTAGTGTACATGAATGTCAGCTTTGGGTTCAGGCGAGATCCGTTTTTAGCCCCGACCCAGTCTACTGAAGTAGCTGTGCGGTCATACGGTCATCCACAGTGCGGCAGAGAGTCGTTTTAATATCCGATTTTTGTAGATTATCGGGTTCACTTCTCCGTTGGTGCGCCGTGTTCTCAATTCCAGGACTAGTTCGCGACGCTTTATTCGTTCGGCAGGGCGGTAATCCTTCTGAGAAAACACACCCTCATGCGAATCTTCAGTCGAAAACGCCTGGAGAGGATTAATTTCGCTTGTTTATTGCCACCTAGGACGACTTTGAGGGGTCGTGGTCGTGTCTGTGGGGGTGACATTTAAATTACTTGCAAGATGAAAGGCCTTTAGGATGATTCATTCCTCCGATGGTTGCAGCATTTCGTTGGTGAGTTCCTGGGATTTCTTTAAGTCGGCCGCGATTCGTTCCTTGGGGTGTTAGCGGGGGACTAAGATTATGATGCAGTCACCCTCACCGGGCCCTCCACTGTCTCCAGCAGTATGATTATCACCCTCTGATACGCTAGCTCTGTCGGAGTGGGCTAGCGAAGAGGAGACGGCTGCGCTATTGGTGCATTTTTGTCTCCGTGCAACTCGTCTGCTGTTGTAGGTAAGGCATCATGGCTGATTGTGTATTGTGCTCGATCTAAAGGTCCTTCACTCGTAGGGCTCAGTGCAGTACTCGACCTGTTCGAGATTGAAGCTTTCTTAACTGGTGCGTCAACTCTGCTGATAGGAGAATGGGTAATGGTAGCTAATTCCGCCCTGGGTACACTGCTTTATGGCACTGCGCTGTCGGAATAGACGCACCCGACAGTCGGAATATCTCGGTTATTCTTTGTGGTTCTATAGTAATAAACAGTAGGATTAACAGAGCACGATACTTAACAGGACGGGGTATCAAATCCAGAAAACGTTGGACATAAATTGCATGTGATTAGACTAGCAGTCTTGTAAATGACACCGAGGCCTGAATGTCGGGCAATGAAAAAAGAACGGGGATGTCGACGGATGCGAATGCAGGGAACAAGGTCAAAAGGAAATCGGTGAAGAATGCTGTGGGATTAAAGAAAACCTGCCCCGGATAAGTTTGCTTACCAACGAGGAGTTAGTAGTAAATAAAAGAACACAACATTGACGAACTTAATGGCACATGATTCTTAAATGTTTTCGTTTTAATTTCACCTAAAGGCCAGTCTCAGTTATTTTGCTGGACAGCGTCATTCGATCCTGTAGATTAGATGAGGTAGATACGCGATCATTAGTAGACCACTAGGTGTATGTATATCGCCGGCGTGACTCCAATATTTCCGGACATTTTGTAAACTTGGGAGTTGAATCCAACAACCACCATCAGTAGGAGATATCCACCTTCGGACCCATGTCATATCAGCGCTTGTTGGCTGCATTTGGATGATTGACGATATATTTGCATTATTTCAGCTAGAGGACTGTTGGTTTTGAGAATGCGCCAACGCCTCAACATGAGGCTATGAGCGTGCCCCATCATCTGTTGAGTGTTATACGTGGTTGGACACTGTTAAAAGCTCCCTTCTCCCGTACTGCAGGTAACCTTTCAACAAATCCTATTCCGGTGTCCTACCCTTAACCCTAGCCCCAAAACCAACTCTCCAGTCCCTAACGCTAACCTCAAACGTACTTATTACCCTCTCTCACCGGGAATTTAGCGCCAGACCTTCTGTAATACGGGAGATGCTTAGTACCATGCCCTGCAGTTTGACAGCCTTTTTGGAATCTGCGATCTCACCCACCTACCGTGTCAGTATGTTATCACCTAGCCTGGAATCACGCCTCTTTGAAGGGCATCGGGATCTACTGAGGACCGTGCTCTGTGAGTGGCTGGCAGATTATGAGTAGCTGCTGTTTGTTTTTCCGAAGACACTGTCGGGTACAGCTGCCTCTCAGGCAGTCGTCTCTCTTGCAGAACTGTGCTGCCAAATCCTTAAATGTTGTTGCTTGTAAGGAAACCAAGTCTGCGTGTGGCGGTAGCCTGGGTGATATTGGCTGTTGTGGTTGGCAGGAAATTCCTCTTCACAATGGCACTAATTGGCTTGCTTGCTTTTTCTACCGGTCCTTATGCTTCTCGTAAACTGACTTCTGCTGTGCAGGTCCCATCACAATTCTGACTGTGAATAACCTTATCAAGGAGACACTGTCGAGTAACCTTACCGGGCTTACTGAACATCAGAATGGCATTCGGTGCGCCTGTTTCGGCGAATATTTCGCCTCGATCATACAGTATAATCTAAAATTACTTCCATCACGTCATGATCCCGTCTTTTAAATGCGATTCTTTTTGGCCGTCTGAAAATACACTCGGTAAAGAAGAGTAGTATAAGTGACTTCTATGGATGTTTTATAAATTTGAGTATATGTCATAAGAACCTGGCACCTGGAAAGTGCCTATTCACATTTACAAACCAGAAGCAAAGTGAAACTTCCATTTTTGAAGAAATTTATAATTATAAAACAGCATTGAATCAATATCATAAATAGCAAATTTACGAAGGTAAACGCGGATCCCCGTCGACTCAACAGTTATATCAAGAATATCCACAGTTTAGTGGACGGCGTGAGTGAGCGCGTCAAAAATGCTATAAGTTGATTTCACGCCCTTGTTACTACTAACAAAATCAAGGAAGATAATAATGGCTGCCTCTAATTCATAATCCGCGTTCAGTCCAGCATAACCGAACCCAGGTTTCGAGAAGCTGGGACTGCGAACGCGGATTCTTTGATCAGTGATCGTTATCAAGTCCAGCCACGGACCAATTTTACTTTCAGTTGAGATCGGGCGCATTAAATATGGTGAATGATTCGTTTCGAATTTCACCTTTTAGAGATGGTATCTGGTACGGGTAATCCGCAAACAGGGAGTTACAGTATTTCTAGGATGCAGTCGCTATGCTACTGCATGCCTATGGCAATAAACGGCTCCCTTTTACTCGAGGATGACTGTCCTCTGATGCGCTAATTGTTTGCAAACCAGTTTACGGGACATTTTCGTGCCGTTGTGTCCTGGAACTCAAGCTAGAGACCTCACAGGCTGTCGCACAGCGACTACTGTTATTGCAACAAGGAATATTGACGGTGTGAGAGATTTTAGAGGCCATTTCCGGATTCATATGGTTTTGCACAACTTTGAATGCTGACAAATGACGGCCTCGCAAGGATTGGGGTCACCAACCGCAAGGAAAAGGCTTCAGTACAGCCAACGCTCTAACCACCTGAGCTACCGAACCCCACCGAGAACCATGAGTCCAACTACACTTGGTTCAAGTTATCCACCTAGCCTAACCTATGGAGTTCACCAAGTCTACTTTAATAAACTGGCTGTCTGAGCAGGATTTCCTAAGAAATTCCTCCAGAATCCACTGGAGGACTACCACGTCCAGACTTTACTGGCAAGTAGTGCGACACTCGATACCGAAACTGTTCACGCTATAGTAAGATGCTTTTAGATATGCGTCGTGTCAAAGTGTGCAAAGATGTTGAGGAGGAAATGTAGACCCGAATGTCTCAGGCATTATCTACACGAGCGCTATCCGATTAGTGGAACGATATGGCCGGTAGGGTTATGATTTGATGATGGACTCCTGTACGATTTGAAAAACTCAGATGCCTAATAAAATGATTCCGTGGATAGAAAAGCCTTCTTCCCCTATACCCGTAAGTGCGCTAGATATCACAAATGGCCCAGCGCTAAATTCTTAATAGGGATTAGGGTTTGTCTTTGTAGGGTTAGTCAGTACGCGGGAGTAATTACCCCTCAGAATTTAGCGCAAAGCCAAGTGTAGTTCGGAGGGCATTTGTACCCATGTCCACGCATGTACCCGTCCCGCTTCCGGCCCTATCATGCAGCCCACTTTATCTGCGTTTGCGCCGCTATCATATAAAAATCGCACTCGACCCATGCTGGGCCATCTAGATCGATTTGATAATAAGTGAGCCTTTCGTTCGCCAGAAGCAAATCCTATTTCCTTCGAGGACTGTTTACTTCAACTAGCCGGAAAAAAACAATATTGAACTCTCAATTCTGTTGTGTGTGCTGTCCTTCGATCTTCGGATTGTCGAACCCAGTGCTCCGGACGTTGGTGTTCGTGGCTACGACGGTTCTTTGGAGACAGGGCAAGAATGACCAGACCAAAGGCGGTGCGGATATCACCGGAGTTTCGCGCAAATATGTCTCGCTCCCTGGGGTCACTAAGTTCCCTCCTCACTCAACTCACCACGTGTTCCTATCGAGAAAAATTAGGCCATTCTCTGGCGGCTGCGTGCCTGCGAGCCATTCGGCTACCATAGGAGTAGTTCACACTAGGATACTACCGCGTGTTTGGCGGTGTGTTGGTAACGCGCCTGTCACGTGCCCGTGAAGGAGCGAGAGGTTGAATGTAGGACATTTGATCGGTTGAGTCGGGGTTTTAAAGGTGACAAAGCAGCCCGGTCGGCGTGCGGGAGATACAAGCGAAAATCGAATCCCAGGAAGTAATCGAGAATAAGTCCCAGTGATCGCATCTACTTCTTCTTGTGCGGAAGATAGCCCGATGTGAGCGCATTCATGACTCAGGTCAGGTCAAGCCTGACAGGTGACAATGCGTTAGCAGGCATCTGCAGATTAGCACAGTTGTCAAGGCCGTCGACTGAGAAAACGGACAGCAAATAAGGGCCTGCAACAAAAACAGAACGGACTTAGGGGTACGGCTGAACAGTCATCGACAATATGTCAGATGGATCAATTTCCACACTGTCGGCACAACTTATCGATTTCTCGATAGCATGCAAAAGCTTATTTCTATTTTAGGCCGAAAGTTAATTAACGAGTTAGCATTAGAAAGGAATTTGTGTTAGTAAGGCACCTTTACTGAAGCATAAAAACGTACAAACCTGCCATAGTCGAAAAAATAGAATGCATGATAATCAAAGCAAGTTCCTGCTACGCCTTGTCTGCAAAAGTGAAAAAACCGGCTGCGTTCCGGAAAGGAAAAGCAGGAGAAAACGAAACTTAAAAAGGAGGGATTATTCTGTTGTCCAGGTCTCGGGAAAATTGATCGGCTGTCCACTGCCAAACTAGGACGTGGTCCGCTGGAGCCACCAGTCAGCGAGGAGATAGGGGTCCTAACAGGCCTACCTTCAGCACTCTTCATTTGGCACCAGCAACTCCTGGAAGCCCGCCTCCATATCCTGCCATCGCTGCAACGTGGCCTCTACATCCGCCACCTGTTTCTGGTATGTCTGTTGACCGTCAGCATCGGCAGGCAGGTGGGCGGAGAGAAGTTTTGCTTCATTTAGGTACTTTTTTGCCGAATTAAATGCGCCCTGGTTGCCTTCCAACAGAGCCCACTGGCAGTAGACGTTGAAGAGGGCAATATCGGATTGCTGTTTTTCACTTTTGGAGGCAACGACAGCTGATTGGATCAGATCGACGGCCTCCTTCAGCCTGGATCGGGCATTCTTTGGCATTTCTAGTTGGCTCTCAACGTTGGCCAGATCAGCCAATAGGTTGATACAATTGGCATGGTGTGGAGCGTAGACTCTGCGCGCCGTCGCCAGTGCAGCTTCCAACAGTTTCCTCCCAGCTGGTAAACGCCCCTCGAGGATTTGGTAGCTAGGGTGATGAAAGAGTGAGAGTAAAGACAGTATTAAACTTTTTTTATTGTTGGAGTCGCTGACGATCGAGTATGTGGCCTCACATTAAGAAATACCGCCAAGGACTGGAAAAGTTACTTCTGGTATGCGCAAGCCAAGTTTGAGACTTCATGACCACCACGAGCTTCTTTACCAGGGTTAGTTGCAAGTTGCGTGAATATATGAATTCAGTGCAAGACCCCATGAGTCGATCACTGTTTACAATTCAATGATAATCACAGCAGAGCTGTTTAGCAGGCGACGGCAGATCTGTAGTGGCCGGACTCGGCGCGCATCTTGCAATGCTGAACCTCTTGCGACTACATGCCCGTGCGCACCAGTGGCTGCCAGGTCCTCGCCAATCCCGGCTGGCCAATCACACTCATTGGCTGGTTCACACATAACCTCATGGATGCCCTGTGACTAATTCGCACTTCGGACGCCGCTTTCGCGGCGGTCGGACCTGCCCTCGTCCGGCAGCCAGCTTTTTTCAACGATTCCTTCGATAGTTCTGTTCAGAATGCATTATCCTCCCAAACGGCGTCCCATCATACGAAACCGAACCTGAAGGTGATAGCGGTTAGGGTCTTTCCCTAAGAACTCAAGCATCTGCGATAGATATGTCCAGCCTCCGGATAATGATAAACTTAGTTCGGTACGTCAAAACCAGTCCTTTCCGTGCCGAACTGAGTGGAACACAAGTGCAAGGCCCTCCACAGCAAACGTACCGGCGTTCGCCCTAGGCCGTTCTTTGCGAAACGAGTGACGCAGAAAGCCTCAGTTGATGACGCGGTCACGTCAGTTACGCTTCTTCTAAGATGCTGCCGGACTGGGATATTCAGTTCACACATGCCTCTGCCCAGCATGCAACAGGTTTCTACTCACAGGAGATTTGCTATCTCACAAAATTTCAACCAAAATTCCAAAATATGTTTTCGTTTCGAAAGATTACTTAAGCATGCTTTCGATAAAATATATTTGAATTTGTGAAGGCCTCAAAGATCAGTCTGAAAAACGCATGCTACTTACGTGGTCAGTTCTTATAGACCGTAGTTTCGGTAGACGGCCCAAAAGACGCTTTTTTAAAAGGCCGGCATCCTGGAGAGGCTGAAACATCTTGGGATTATTATGCTACACGATAATCAACCCAACGAATCTACTTAGATAAGCTTTTGGAAGTAAAAGACGTTTCAGAGTTTCGCTTAACAAGTCCCGAGGTAGCACATCTACTGTACACATTGTATGGCTGCAGTCGTAAATGAGCTGGCTTCCTGTCACTTTCCACAGGTAACGGGTCTGCTGCGTTCAGTTCGCTCTCTTCTTACCTGATCAAGGAGGGTTCAAACACAACATCAAGTTGTTTGCGGACTTCTACGAGGCAAGACCGGAGTTGAACGCATCTGTACGGCTTGCAGTCAATGATCGGAGTCGTAATTCAGCGAATTTAAAAAGCCAAATCGGCAAACATTTTTTTCGGTAATTGGCCATCGGACCAGTACAATAACAAGGGAAATGAAACTATGAAGTGGTAACAGGGTATAAAAACGTCCACTTGTTAATATTGACCGTTTGCACGCCGCCTGTATGGCGAGGTCGACGTGTAGAGGTCGTTGAGGCTGTGGGAAGGGCGGGAAGTAGAGTTAAGTATTGAACATCACTGTCAAGTACGCGGAGTGAATAACTGCCCTCAGTGGGTGGGAACGTCGTGTGAAGACCACCTGAATTGGTTGTCGGCCACGGAAGAGAGAGCGCCTGTACGAGCGTCTTCTGACAGCAGTGCTGGGTTTGTTAGCTGTATGGCCACTGTCTCGGCTGTCGCGAGCAGTCGTTGGCGTATGTCTTGAGAGAAGTTGGCTGGCGTCTGGTAGACAACCTAAAAGGCTTCTTTGGGGTCAACGTGGTGATTAGTATCGACTAAATGAGCGAGAATATAACTCAAGATTGATCTAGTTTCACCTTTGCCTACCCAGGCAGGTATGTGTTCACATACCCTCCTTCACAGGCGCCTCGGGAATTCGTTTCGACGAGGGGTTGTGTACTAAGGTTTGCTATGTTTCTGGATATCGTGCGGTCTGCAGTGCCCTGAATTTTACCGATAAGTTTGCATCTCTGTTCGCACGCTTCTGTCGTCCCAAGGATAGCAAAGTGTTCTCTAACGGGGCAGCTGTCGCCTCATCTCAGCGGCCAAGAACAGAAATCGCAAAAGACCTCGGTCACGTCATTATGCCCTATTTTGAATGCGCTTTCTTTGTGTCCCTCATATTTTCTTCTATCTAGAATGCTCTATTCTAGATAGAAGAAAATATGAGGACACAAAGAAAGGGCATGATGACGTGACCGAGGTCTTTTGGGATTATGCTGTATGACAAGCAATATTAGAGCCCTCCCCCTCCCCTTCAGTGATCCTTATTAGTCTAAAACGTATTTCAGAATTTCCTTTAATGGGTGATGAGACAGACAACAACGCAGATTGACTGTCTCTCAGAAAATGCAGTCGTCACAAACATGGCAATATCCAGCCGCCTGCACTGAATTCCAATTTGAACGGTTCGTAAGCTGCGCCCAGCGAATCTGTTACGGTTGCTGGACAGTGTCTCCTTGACAAGATCACTCACAGTCAGAATTGTGATCGGACCTGCACAGCAGAAGTCAGTTTACGAGAAGCATAAGGACCGGTAGAAAAAGCAAGCAAGCCAATTAGTGCCATTGTGAAGAGGAATTTCCTGCCAACCACAACAGCCAATATCACCCAGGCTACCGCCACACGCAGACTTGGTTTCCTTACAAGCAACAACATTTAAGGATTTGGCAGCACAGTTCTGCAAGAGAGACGACTGCCTGAGAGGCAGCTGTACCCGACAGTGTCTTCGGAAAAACAAACAGCAGCTACTCAGAATCTGCCAGCCACTCACAGAGCACGGTCCTCAGTGGATCCCGATGCCCTTCAAAGAGGCGTGATTCCAGGCTAGGTGATAACATACTGACACGGTAGGTGGGTGAGATTGCAGATTCCACAAGTTGAGCCAAAAGGCCGTCAAACTGCAGGGCATGGTACTAAGCATCTCCCGTATACCAGAAGGCCTGGCGCTAAATTCCCGGTGAGAGAGGGTAATAAGTACGTTTGAGGTTAGCGTTAGGGACTGGAGAGTTGGTTTTGGGGCTAGGGTTAAGGGTAGGACACCGGAATAGGATTTGTTGAAAGGTTACCTGCAGTACGGGAGAAGGGAGCTTTTAACAGTGTCCAACCACGTATAACACTCAACAGATGATGGGGCACGCTCATAGCCTCATGTTGAGGCGTTGGCGCATTCTCAAAACCAACAGTCCTCCAGCTTAAAATGTGAATAGTCTTAATTCTCCTAATACAGCCAACCAACATTGATATAGCAAAGGCCCGAAGGAGGGATATATCGTGCTGCTGCTGCTGGTAGTGGTGCTACCATAAGGAACGAAACCTGTAATATCTGGGTTACGATACGATCACACACGGCAAGGACCGTCCAGCTCCTCTTTGTGAACTGCGTGAATATAAAAGCCTTTCTGGGTTGTCAGTATGGTAAACATATTACGTCGGTATGCTACTGACTGCCTCTTGGCAGCTTGTGTATACTACGCGGTTATTCCTCCGTAGCCAATGGAGTTCAACTCTGACATTTCCATATTAACTTTCGGACAAAGCCTGAAAAAGGTTTCTTCCGAAGAATCTACTCCAAGTTCGCGCATTAATTGCCTCGGAAGTTAAACAAGGCAGTCTACCCATCAGTGCACTTTCAGTAGTCGGGGCATTGTCTGCCTGGTTGGGTGTGCACGACATCCAACGTGCCTGACCTTCACTCCATGGGGAGAAAGGCGTTCGTTAAACGGATGCACTGTTTGGCTTTACTTACTGGGCATACGAGTTCTGTATGACGCCTAGGAGAGCCAGATTATTAAGGTCTTCTTCTGAGAGCGGTTTGTCATCCTCGCTGTATGCCGAAATAGCTGCACAGTTCTGTTGCTGCATCATCAAGCAGAAAGCGAAGCCTGACTCGGCCTTCTCCGAGTCCTCCAGCTTGGAGTAGACCATTGCCAGCTTTAGGGAGAGTTCAATAATCATGGGAGACCCCGGTGGGACACCAGAGGCCATACAGTCACGGATTGTGTGCACGAAGAGGCGCTCCGCCGCTGGGTAGTCCTTCTGTAGCAATTTGAGGTTAGCCAGCTCACTGTAGACGCGTGCTCGTCGGCTCAACCACTCCTCGTTAGTTTGCCGACCGGAGCGCGTAGCCTCATCCAGGGTGAGGAGTAGGGCGTGCAGTTCGGCGTCTGCCTCCTCTAGGTGATCATCCTTGATGAGTTGGAAGGCGTTATACATTTGCTCCTTGATGCGCTCCTCCAGGCTAGGTTCGTGCCGACTGAAGGGCCAGGAAAGCGCGATAGAAAAGGGCACCGCCGGTAGTGAAGTAGGCGACGTATTTTCGGTGTAATGCAGACATGTTATCGACAATGCGGGTCGCTTTTTGAAAAGAAAAACGGACCTCTTGTTACTTAAGGCCTTTAGGGGACTTGCAGGAAGGTGCGTGTATGTTCAGCAAACAGTATTTACAATACTCAAAAATACTTGCATAAACCTGACGATCGCATGCTCCGGTATCCTGACAGCTGACGCAGACGACGTAGCCAAGGGAATAGCCATTGTTTAGACATGAATCGCCTTGGGTCTAAAAAATGGATAAATAAATTGGAAAAAAGAAGCAACCATGGAGCCCAAAGGTCAAGGATTAAATATATTATCGAGAGGTGATGCCAACAAAGGCAGGGACATTGCTATGAGCGTTTTTGGGTTTTTCAGGGTTTTAGCTGGTGACAGTCAAATCTCACGTAAACGCCTTGAGCTTACACCCCAACTAATTGACTTTCGGGAATAATTCTCACTCCAGAGGTAGAGGCCCACGTCATACTGCCTTAGATCTGGGATAGTCGGCCACAGATATAAGCGAAAAAGGCAAGTTACAGGAATCAATTGGAAGAAAATGAGACACGATTGCTAAAACAAGTGTTTAAATTGCCTGGCGGTTAGGATTGCAATTCAAATTCAGACCTCTCGGGCGCATAGATATTGGTGGCCTAAATCTAAAGCGTTTGGGAAAGCGATATGGACGACGAACAGCAGCCAACAGACTGGCGGAAGCGGCAGTCGCGTACGGATACTATGCGTTAGGACGCAATGCAATGAACCAGAAGACAAGGCTCCTGAACTGCGATACCTTCGATGGGTACTCATACTGAATAGCTATCCGTACAACTGCTATGACACGGGAAACTGAATCGCACTGGTTCCACATATTTTCGAGCATTACTGTGTGTAAAAAAATTATCAGAAGCGGCCAACCGCCTACTCACATCATTTGGAGTTGCATATAGCCCAGAAGCAACTATCAGGTGGCAAGTAATGAAGCCGAAAGGCTTATTTCTATGACAGAAAACGTCTAGTTTATTTATCGGATTCGCTGCAGTTCCGGAAAAGCAGCTTCGTCAAAGAAACTGGGAGATCACTCTAGATGCGAATGGCCAAACATGCAGCAACAGTGAGGAAGAATAGTGCCAGGTCTCAAGTCGTGGCACACTTGACACGTTTAATTTCGACGACATGGGAATTCCCGTGAAAGGTGACAACCTCAAGCTGTTCGAGTCAGATTTCTGAAGCTCACAGATGATCAACGAGCGCAATTTCCACGCCCTTGGGTATTCAGTACCAAGACTTTGCCGGAGTTAATTGAGTAGCCGAACGGGACGCGCGCAGGCAAAGATCGCCTCCAGTAGCACCATCAGCGACGCACATGACCAAGTAATTATTGCGACAAGAATCCAAGCCGGTGTTAAAAATTTCAGCAAGCAACAGTCTGGATGCGTGTGAGCAAGAAAGCATCGCACCACAGACGTTGAATGCGGAAGGTGTCTATTTCAGCTGCATCACTTGCGTTTTTATCAGCCTTATCTATAGCTTGCTCTGGTGATGGGTTCGAGTAAAAAGATAGTCAAGCAAATTGGGGTGACCTGCATCGATCGGAGAGCGGAACGGAAATCAACCCTTACGTTTCGCCTTTCATTCGAGGTTCTAGGGCCTACATAGTTAACTATATTCCGACCAGCAATGACTTTAGGAGAGGTTTTGCAGACGAAAAGAGGAACAGTGAAAGGACCTTCTCAGACTCGGTGTCGCGTCCGGGACTTTAAGTCAAGTCGGTTGATCATGATGAAGTTCAAACATTACCTCATCTGGACTACGGACTTATGTCCTGCCGACTGAGACTATTGATTGCGAAGAGGGAGACACGATCACTTGGAAAAGAAGTGTATTCATCTGACGTTTGGGATTCATGCTCGAACCCATCATCAGACAAGAGTAATTTATGTGCAGGGAATGGCAGTTATTATAGGATGCCGTAGCTTATTGCCTGCATACCTGCCAAAACTATCGCCTTTTATCTTCATCACAGGTGTTTGCAGGTGGTGCGATTATAGCCCACAGTCGAGCTAATTACTACTGGAATTTCGTCACCCGAGTGGGTTCTTGGATGATATGGCTCGCAGACACTGGCACCAGGCTCAAAGGTTAGCCACGCGCTCTCCATGCGGATAAATCTTTCGTCGTAATTAGTCTTAAATTCATGGTGGTTGGACGGGAAAAGGTTGTAATTAGAGTAACACGGACACAGGTCCGCCAAGAAGGACCAGTCGCGACATTTTAGAGTCACTTGGCAACTAAGGCATGCGCTATTAGCCATTGCTGCGCAACTGCTCAATAAAACCATCATGATTATTAGTATTGTTATTATAATTTCAAGATCTGATAACACATTGAAGTTTGGAAAACCGAGAATAAATGTACATATAATCACGTTAAATCTAAACCGCCCCGAACACCTCTTACATTGAATATGAGAGCGGGTGGAACTGCTGGCCAGTAGACCACGAAGAGCCCTAGATTGCGGCCATCGGCAATTTCTACCCTGTCTCGGCCATCGGCAATTTCTACCCTGTCTCTACCTATCAACTTAACACTAAATTATCCAAGTATCTTTGCCTATCCCTCTAACTGAGAAACAAAGGACGCTTTGAATTGACCGAGGTGCACATTTTAAGTAGCACGCCTTTAATAAGTAGGTAAATGGGACTTTAAAAATGACAAATTTCATGGAATGAAGGATTCCGGATGCATTGCATCCTTAAAACAAACAATAAATGCCCTTCCAGTTGTTAGGTTCTCCAAAAAAAATACGGACAAACGACAGAGGTGAAGTTACTCCACGAAATCTAGCAGGAAGACTATCACGCGTAAATGCTTGGTATTTACAGACAAACTTGCACCTTTAATCGTAACTATTACTACTTAGTTGGTCTGACGACTGTCCGACATTCTGCGTGTCAGTATCTTATTAACGCTAAGAACATCTAATACGTGGAGCCAGGGGTACAAAGCCGAAAGAAAACACGGAGAGAATTGAGAAAGGAACAATGGGCCCAGGGGACATGGACATAAAGTGATGCAATTGGAGACGGAGAAACGAAGCGAAAACAAAATTTCCTGTTTTAGCTATAATCTGGTAGTTCGTCTACCGTACCAGGTGGAGACCATGACTACCACTGGAGGCCGCGGTAACTTGCACGGCAGCTACTTCACTCTGTCGGCTAACACGAATTCAAGTCGGGTGATCTTTGATCTTTAATTGAAGAGTGCTGCCATTGAGGGTGCACGTGAAAGGGCTACTAAAACCTGAATCCGATCTGTGTTGACGTGGCTTAAAAGGTCATTATGTCACGAGCGAGATACATCTTGTTGTAGAAGTTCGGCTCTAACGCAACGACACAGCCCGCGCCATGCATAAATCACACCGAGAACAGATCATTAATACCAACGGTCACCGTGTATTGGAACAAAAACGACAGAGCAGCAACTACCTCAAACAACATGTCGTATAGATCGACGGCCAATAGCATCATCACTGGAAGAATAGTTTTAAATCGAATTTGGTTGATAGGTCAAGGCCAAACATTTTTATCCTTGATGACAAAAGCGTCATCCGCTCCCCTCCTCTGAAGCCTACAAAGTTCCATGTAGCCCGAAGATGTCCATGTGCCATGTTCCGAAGATGTGATCGCATGAACAAGAAGTTTGTTAGCCTGATGTCTAGGAATCTCACTAGAACCCATCATCAGAGACAGTGGTAATAAGGTGTAATGGGGCCACAGAGATCGCAGTATTTATAGGACGTAGTTGTCACGCGACTGCACGCGTACTATCATTAGTGGCTCTCGAGGGCGTATCATTCCGCAGTCTAGTAGTTGATGGCAGCGATTTCATCATCGGTGTTGGATATTGATGCGATCATTACTCGAGAATATGGCTCGCTGTCACCCGAATTATTGGGTAACCGCGCCCTTTCAGTCAAATTTTCAGCAGGTGAAGCGTCATACTTTAGGGTGCTGTAGGACAGATCAATACAGGACTTGGACGAGCGCGTCATCCAAAACGCAACAGACAAGTAGAAAAAAACTACCAGAACATTATAAAAGGAATTTGGCAAGCAGACGCCAAGCGGATTTTAAGTAGGTTGAGGGGCGCTTCGTGGATGATATATTCGCGGCTGCATCTGAACAAAACGACATTTCAACTCTAATGGATGCTATAACTCGGGTGCACCGTCAATCAAATGTACGCTGAATGTTCTGAATCGCTTCCATATCTGGACGTGCTTCTGCGTAGAAGGTCTGACGGCAATAGACGACGTAGCGTCTATCGTAAGTAGACGTGGTGAGGACAATATAACAATTTTTGGGTTTTGTACCGTAAAACTTGAAGCATACCTTAGTGTGCTGTTTGTCACAAGGGGTGAGAAGGATATGCTCGGCTGATAGCACTTAAGAATTGCTTGATTGTAGAAAAATATTCTTTGTCATAATGGGTACTCAGGTCAATTCAGTTTTAAAAACATGGCCGACAAGCTTCATTTCAAGGAGGAGGCAAGCTGATCGAACTGGCAAGAAGGCGCCTAGATCAAACTGCTTAAAGCACCTTTTCAGCAGCTGACGCCAACGATCTGCTCTCGACTACTGTCATCCTATACGGAGAGGGCAAGGACAAACTGCCAGCCCAGAACACCTCCAGGTACATTTATTTTAACCTGCTCCTGTGAAGCAGAATATATTGGTCGCACAAGCTACTACGTACCCCAAAGAATAAGAGAACATCTCCCAACATGGCTAGAAAAGGGTCAAATAAAGAACGTGAATACCTCTATGCTTGCGCATATAGAAGACGCAAATCACCGCGTAGATAGTAGAGCGACGTCTGCTGACTACGGCAAAGGCTGCTGCAATCAGTTTACGCAAAACGATCCGGTGCACACAGAAGAAATTCATAAAGGCATCGCAGTTATTATGGCCCAAAATAATCCCCATATAGTTACCCGGTGGCCAATATCAGAAGAGACTGACTGCAGTGTTGTTTTTTTTCCTTCCTCCCCTCATCAGCAGCGTCATTATTTTTGTTCTAGTTGCTTGCATATTTAAGTGGTTTCTACAGTTATATACACGTACAGGCCTGATGACAATTTATCGAAAGCAGACCTATGCACACTAAATTGTCTTTTGATTTTTTTAATGGGAATTTTTCACAACTATGACTGAATATTCATGAGCCTGGTGAAAGATTGTGTTGACAGGAGCACCTAGCCTACGGGAATTGAAACATTACCAGCATAACGGCTTGTTTTGCCAGACAGGAGAAGCCCGTAAACTGGAACGGTAGAACACCTGTAGGTCTGTAGCGCTTAGTTGGGCGTCATTACTTATTTGGCCTGGCAG
This sequence comes from Schistocephalus solidus, assembly GCA_017591395.1. NCBI lineage: Eukaryota > Metazoa > Platyhelminthes > Cestoda > Diphyllobothriidea > Diphyllobothriidae > Schistocephalus > Schistocephalus solidus. The sequence goes on along the minus strand of WEDG01003274.1, from coordinate 5,110 downwards.
GCACTTAGAAGAATTGAACAATAATAAAACCAACCAAAAACAAACACGACAGTTTCAGTAGAAAAAGGCAAGGAAGAGATCTGCTAGATCAAACGCCCCTGCACCCTACCTGTGCCGCTACCTGCGGGTCTCGACTTTGTCAGGGGTTTTGCCTCAGCTCATCAGTGTGCAAAATATTACCCAAATGTGTATGGCCCTTGCACATGCCACATTTGCTAGCAAATGTTAATAGGGCCATAGAGGCAACCAATTTAGGCCGATGCAGGGATGATTAACAGTTGGGTAGCTTTTGGTACTCTGCTTAGCTGAACCAGTAGACTACACCCAATAAAGCAAGTCGAGGTGACGCCTGTTCGGCTGGACATGCAAGTGCACTTAACGCTTACGTTAGCAGGTGCTTTGTAGCCAACTCGAACCTGGATGCCCACGATTCCGACGCGAAACACGGAACAAGGTGAAAGATTACACCCGAAAGACTGACAAATCCATCAACTTCGCGCAGCCGCGGGTGTTAGTCGTGTGACTATACGTAAAATCGATATTCGCGCCTGTGTGGGCATAGTGACGCACTATATGGCATAAATACACGATCGTGGACACGAATTCGTAAAGTTTGATCTCCCACTTAACCGCAAAAAACAATATGGATATTGTTAGAAAATTGACTTAAGCTCACACAAAAAAGCGCAGCGCTTAACCAAGAACAGTCAACATGGAAGACTTCAACGTACTGGCGACCTACTGTAAAGATGGAATCAAAGTTTCTCAATTTTCTCTAGTAGCCCAGATTACTAGCAGATTACTAGCGCCAGCCTGGAAGTCCATAAAATCTTAACTCTTAACCCCATTGGTTCTTTTCGATCTACAACATATGATTTCCACATACCCATTGGTCTATTCTATGTTAACCTATCAAATCGTCTGGAGAACATAACATAAAACCGAGGAGAATTGATGCTCATTACTTTGGACCGGAGACCGCCCTCTGACGCTTCTCCAGCCATCGCCTTTCCTTCTCCTATGGACCTCCCGAAGATCTCCCCAGGACAGCCAATACCCAACAAAGGATCCTCGCAGGACCAAGCCCCCAATAGAATATAAACTTCTAGCTTCAAATAATCCCTAAACTCTTCACCTTGCCTACTTTCTTGGGCGTCGTTAATTTGGATTCGTTGCGCATCTAATACGGGCCCACTACCAGATCAATGCGTCAATCAAAACACCGCCTCAATTGGAATTGGTAGTAATCAAGGGTTGGCCATTCCGGTGAATTTTAGCCTAGTAGAATATATATTTCACACTGCGGTACTTTCTGACCAATTTTTTTTTCTTCAAATTAAAAGGCTGATAGAAACTCCGTTCATCGGAAACTTGTTATTTATGTCCAACTTTTTATTTTTTTAATTTCCGAAGGCCATGATCATATCTCTTCTGTATAGTCTGTAAGAGAAAATAAATTTTTTAACATTTCTATCCGTATTTCATCAGGGAGCCTTTTAGTCGGGAAATGTGTTTGGTTGGATTCAAGGAGCTTTTTGACAAGGAGCACTACGCCTTAATCCAAAGGTCACTATTGGCTGAACAAAGCTCCAAAACATCCGGCCGAATAGCTATTCGTCAAAATTGAGGAAAGCTGTGATCTCACAAGCGATACCTGTGACCATTTAAGAAATCTTGCTGCAGTGAGGTCATAGTTTATTAGTGAATGCCAACCGCATACCGAGGTCTCTTTTTTATAACTGTTTCGATTTTGACTCCATGAAATATGTATACTCCCTTTGTTTTGTCCTTCTGAAGCTAGATCGCTAACCAGAAAATTTGGAATTTGTTGAATTGAGGTAACAGAAAGCTTTGGTCTTGGGATGGGTCCTCAGTGCTCGATAGATGGACAGAACTTCAAAGCTATATGATCGATAACGTTTATAGTGGACCAGATAGTCTCGGAACTGCATGCAATTTTTTTCCAGTATTTCATTGATGAGAAAGCCGTGTTTTACATAGGTGACAATCCTCAGCCCTGACGCCCCATACTCACTCCCGAAAAAAATGATATTTTGTTAGCAACAATTCGTGGTAATCCACGTCTTCAGATAACCTGATTTCTGTCAAAGAGATAATGTCCGGCGAAAGATCACAAATATAGTTTTACGATTCACCTACGTTAAACAGTATGCTCTGTACGTGTGCCCCTAGAATTTGGTTTAAAATTTTCAACCTTCGAGGAATTTACTCCTTTCAAGATTTCAGTCTACTGGTCATTCTTGCGGACTCAATTTATTAAGCTTTGGATTCTTTTCGGCATACTCTTTATCTTCATACGTCTACTACAAGCAACACCGGAATTGTCCGGTATCCTACTCTTGTGCACTTTAGAATTTATTAATGAAGAAAGGAGTTTCGGAAGACAAAGTTAATATGTGCAACAGGTGCAACGGAGAGCAACGAAGATGGTTGACGGTCTTAAGACTTTACCGTACCAAGAAAGATTGAAAAAGCTTGACTTATTTCCTCTTTCCTACAGGCACTTACGATGTAGCCTGCTCTGGACATTCCGGATTATCCGGGGCCATGATTCCACCCTGAGATCGGAGGATTTCTTCGACTTTGCCTGCACAACTCATCTGCGTGGTCATCCTTACAAGGTTAATAGCGAACGCACGCGATTGAACCTCAGAAAGTTTTCTTTCAGCCAACGAGTGGTTCGACCTTGGAACTCGTTACTAAGTGAGATGGTTACCTCTGAAAGCATTATTGATTTTTAAAAGAGGCTTGATTGCATTGTATTTGACAAAAGACGACTGTCACAGCCTGATTTCCTAAAAACCAGCCTTTTAAAAATCTTTCGGGCTCTACTTTTTCTTCCACAATGTTTCGCTTATGGCTGTGAAAAACGCATTTGAAGTTATGTTATGCTTTGACTCAAACATTTTAAAATGTACAACATTTTATATTGACTGTACACATGCAATGATAACCTAACATTAATAGGGTCATCAAGGGCAATGCCTGTAACCCTTCAAAATATACATATAAATGTCATACAAATATGTAAGTCCCAGAACCCTAACGTCAAAGAAAAATCACTGTCGTGTTGCAGTGCCATCCTCCACGAGTAACACCACCTCTGTGAACTCCCACCCTAGCGTAGACGGGCAAATTAAGACCTTGCCCATAAATCGTTAGTGAAATACCGTATTACGGGATGTCCCAGAATCCACATCCTGCATTCCGAAGGAGCGATTGACATACAATCTTGATATTCTTCATGAATATGCTAGTGCAGTCCTGAAGAAAAGGGAAATTTTCACCGTAAGAAAAGCTTTCTGACTAGGCAAAACTGACCCCAGCTGCGACATGAGAACATTCCCAAGGCCTCTAAAAATTGTTTAAGAAAACTTAACCTGAGCAGCCCTTCTGTTAGAAGGTAGAATGACCTTACGGGGATTAAATAAACAAGGATTTTTTCAGCCAGACTACGAGCCGAGGGAACGGCTGAAAATGCTGTAACTAATAAGAGAACTGAGGAAGAAAATTGTCAGAGGAAAGAAACGGCTAAAAATGAAAGATGGTCAAATAGTCCAAATAAATGTGTCCTTCCTGTGGCCAAAACCCGTAACAAAAAAGGCTGAGTCCCCCCGAAGATCGGTCATTGAAATTCCTGTCCGCAAATGTACAAAGCTTGCTCAACAAGCTGGACGACCTTAGAAAGGTTATGAATGAGTATACACAGACATTATGGCTGTCACTGAAACGTGGCTTACTGCAGACATAACTGGTTCCAAAATAGATCAATTCGACGATTAGGAGTCATAATTTATGTAATTTGCAAGCTGACCGCTATGGCTGACATGCATATTTCATTACGCGATGTGGAATTCTTAAGCAATAGTATATCTGCTAATATTCTGGACCACTGTCGATATCGGTTGTGGTAAGTCCGCCTTATCAGACTTTCGAGCAGGATCTTATTCTCATAACAGAACTCTACACAGCCAACGATATTTAGTTATTTATTTATTGCCAGTTTACAGGCAAGGTCAAAAGGGATATATACAGTAGGGGGTCAAGCTGACAGTGAAAAAATCTCCTGATCGTTCTTTAAAGTATTTTCAGGCGAAAAAACTGCAGCTTGTTGAACAGATTAAATTTTAGGACAGGGAAGTGTTGACACAGGTGCACGGTGTAGTACTTCTCCTTTCGGTGTTGTGGATCTGGTCTTCTGTACTAGCAGCAAGTATGCCGGCGAGCGGCTGCTAGCTGTAGACTGAGGAATAACCCGATTACGGACTGCAGAGCCAGCAATATTGCCTTCAGCATAAAGTCCGGCATAGGATTCAGAGTCCGTGGACGCCATCAGAACGGAAGAGAGCTTCCAGAGAATCAGCACCCAAAATTCGTGGAAGGTGTCCTGAATGTAGAAAACTAGTGAAAGCTGTCGTAAACAAAGGATAGTTTTGCTGAATTTTAATACTTCTGGGTAGTTCATTCCAGATTGCTGTAGCGTTTACCGAAAAAAACTGACGGTATTTAACGGTGCGTGCCAAAGGAAGAAATAAGAATACATCTCTATGATTGGTGCGCCGACAGTGGTCGAGCTGCCTCCAGGGATGTAAGGGGTTAAAAGGTAAAACCGTTTAAAAGCTTGAACAGTAAAAATAGTCCCTTCTGTAATCTACGAAGCCACAACGGGTCGAGGCTTGTAAGCTCACAGCGTTGTTGGTAGGACAGGTTTATGTGCTCTGAGTAATAACATAAAAGGGGCCTACCATACTGAAAAACAATCAGGAACATCGTTCACAAAAGGCAAAATAGTTTACAGGCAAGGTCAAAGGATATATATATACAGTAGGAGTCAAGCTGACAGTGAAAACTCCAGTCGTTCTTTAAAGTATTTTCAGGAGAAAAACTGCAGCTTGTTGAACAGATTAAAGTTTAGGACAGGGAAGTGTTGACACAGGTGCACGGTGTAGTACTTCTCCTTTCGGTGTTGTGGATCTGGTCTTCTGTACTAGCAACAGAGTATGCCGGCGAGCGGCTGCTGGCTGTAGACTGAGGAATAACCCGAACGGACTGGAACCAGCAATGTTGCCTTCGGCATGAAGTCCAGCAT
>WEDG01003272.1:0-55381 GCA_017591395.1 Schistocephalus solidus | reverse complement strand
TATTCTATATGCCTGTTTGTTTAGACAGTGCCTTGCCGGTGCTAACCAAATATAAATTCGAAATTAAAAAATAAACGGGTCGAGGCTTGTAAGCTCACAGCGTTTTTGGTAGGATAGGTTTCTGTGCTCTGAAGGGAAAATTCTTTTATTAAAGAGACGCTGAACTAATTATATCTTCCTCCCATCACTCGCGTGCAGAAGGCTTAATAGAAATGAGCACTATTCCAGACTAGATCTGACATTAATTTTATAAAGGTTGGTCCTTATCTTGACGGTTTTAAAATTTCTGAGAATAAACCCAGTGGTTTGGCGTGCTTTCGAGACAATCAGGGCGCAGTGCTCTGACTGATAAAAACAAATTAAAGAGCTCAAGCACGATGTGGCAATCGCCATCACCAACTCTTAAAAACCTTGATATTTTCCTCCAAATTTTGCAACCTTGACGATGGTCTCCAGGTTCAGTTGATGATCGAGGCGGGTTCTGGTGATTTCGCCTCTGGTGGTGGACTATGAAGTCAGAAATGTCGCATCTCGATGATGATCTTGTGACCTCTACTGTCCTCTCTTTGTTTCGAACCTGCTGTCCATGATGAGTTCCTCCTCTCTCACCTCCACTGCATCGCCAACTCTTGACCACCTTGATACTTTCCTCCGATTTTGCAACCCCGATGATGGTCTCCAGGTTCAGTTGATGATCAAGGTGGGCTCTGATGTTTTTGCCTCTTTGAATGGTGAACTATGCAGTCAGCAAAGTCGTATCTCGATGATGGTCCCATGACCTCTAATATCCCCTCTTCGTTTTGACCCTGGTGTCCATGATCAGTTCCTCCTCTATCACCTCCACTGGTGGTAACAAACTGTAGCTCTGACTGCTATATTATCTCTCACACGACAAGGAGCGTTCCGAACCCTCATACGTTTTGAGAAACATCACAATCATATCCCATTGCATCCAGCTATTAATTTTTAAGTGAAGCAGTTTTTTCTCCTAATTTTTTTTAAATTGGCGGCTCACCGAACTCCGCCTCCGATTTAACCAAAGGAGTTTTGTACTGCTTCTTTTCTAGTTCACCGTATATTTCAAAGATTTTTGACTATTGTTTTTAAAAACGGCAAATCGTTCTGAATCGGATATGCCTACCATACTTATGCTGTTCATATGGATGCTCACATAGTGCAGCAATTATACACTTTGTATTTATTTATACCGTGATACCAAGTTTGAAATGACGGGACACTCTGGGCCTTAAATATACAATTAATTATTAATATTATTAATATTTATATCGAAAGGCATTTTTTAAATCATCAGCGCACATAAAGGGCCTACCATACTGAAAACAATCAGGAACATCGTTCACAAAAAGGCAAAATAGAAGCGAGCTGAGTACGCTACCCTGAAAAACTCCACTCCTCACGTGCGTGGGGTTTGAGATAACATCGGAATTTAACTCGCTGTGCGCGAGCATTCAAATAGGAGGATATTAAGTTTAGAACCTTTTTATCTATGCCGATGTACGTAAGTTTCAGTCGGAGGAGATCATGGTCAACAAGATCAAAAGCCTTCGTCAAGTCGAAATAAACGATTTAGATTGCAAAACCACTATCTCTAGATTGTAGCACACGATCAAAGTAAGAGAGCTGGCGGGTGTCACAAGATATTTTCTCGAGAAACCCATGCTGAGCCGCATTAAGTAGGTTATTCTCTGTTAGGTGACGCATCAGCTTGTCGGTAATCAAGGTTTCTAAGATCTCCGAGGCTGCTGGCAGTGTATTTAGTGGCCTAAAGTCGTCGAATACCGTAGTTCGGCCGTGTTTGTGTATAGGAAGAATGTGCGATTCCTTCCATAAAAAAGGGAAGGTTTAACTTTCAAGAGCAAGATTAAATATCTTATACAGAAGTGACGGAATTATATCATTTGCATCCGACTTTAGAACGCTGACCGTGGCGCCATCTGGTCCAGGACTGTAAGATTGACGAGAACACCGAATGGCTACGGTCACGTCCCAGGGGCTAAAAGTTATGTTTTCGATGACATTACCGGTTCAAACCCGGATATTTGGAGAAGGGCGACCGAATTTTTACTAAAAGTTCGAGTCAAGAATGCATTTAAGCTATCATCTGTCAACTTAGCGTCAGCTATGGGGTTTCCAAAAGCATCTCGAAGTACAGGGTACTGAGATTTTCTCTGCGCTTTCACTGTGGGCGAAAAGAGTTTTTTAACATTTAACAAAGGGTTTTCGACAAATTTTAACCTCTTCAACTAGTCGTTTTTCGTCAGAGAGCCTCTTCAACATCACATGTAGGTGCAACGTCTACCAGCGATGTAGCGATGGGTGATAAAGCCAGATTAGTGCTGATGCTACCCGAATTAAGTACTGGGGGAGTGGAGCAAGGACTATATGGGGCTTCCTTCGGAAGTAGCGCAAATTCCTCTGGTTTACCTGGTTCAGCAATCGTGATATTTTTAATGGTACTTGTATGTCAGTTTGAAGAAGCTATATATGAATACGAATTTTGCTTTGTGGTAGGTTTATTACGAACATGAGCTTTTTTAGCAGTTGGGCAAGATATAGATATTTTTAAGTTACATGTTTCGTCCTCGTAAGCTACATTAGTTAAGCTTACTGAACTTTAACCCCGTTTAGCGGGAGGTGAACAAATAGCAGAATAACGATAATTACAATTGTTTTCTGCTTGTCCATTAACTTGCTTAACAAGATCCCCCGCCAATATGGCCGAGTGGGTAGAGGCGCTGATAGACGGTCCCAAGCAATTTTGTGGTGCAGATTCAAAACTAGGTCGTGGACCAATTTTTTTGTGACAATAAACTTAAGGAACTTAAGTTTTGCATGTAAGAATTGCCACAAAATTAACAGGGAGTCAGTTAGGATATTCAACAATAAGAATATGAAAATATAAGGACTCAGCCTTTGGTTTGAGCCCATTCCGCGATTGAGAGCAGCTGCAGGGTGCACACAGCCGGCGTGAGTTTCAGAAAGCAGCAAAGATCGAGAGTTTAAGTCGCAATTTACAAACTCAGAGGAATATAAAGACAATTCTTTAATAATTTTCCAGCACCGTGTCTTCTACACTGAGGTAGAGACTAAAGACTCCTAGGCTCGAAGGACTTGAAATTCGAAACCAATTTCAAACGACGCGCCAACTTTGCGTCAATACTAACATCAAGTTAGTGGCAAGCCCCCTCTGGGGACTTTGGCAATTTGTCAAAGACTGCGTCAGAGAACTGCAGTGTGATTTCGAAACTTTTGCAGATGACATCCAAACTGCAGCTGGCGTAGAGCATTTGCAGGCAAACCTGAACTGACTTCATTGATGGTCGAAAGAGTGGTTGTCGTCATTCAATGAGAGCAAGTGCACTGCCATATTTGATCCACCTCAATATTTTAAATCTCCATCCTCTAAATAAAAGGCAGTTGCACGGAGATTTGATACAACTTCCCTATAATGAATGGCTTTGATTGTGCCCTCCTGTGGAATTACTTTTTTCCAACATGCCACTACAACTTACCTCCGAGGGCATCCATTCAAACTATGTGTGTCCCAAGGAAGATTGGAAGTATTTTTTCTCCAACCATGTTCTGGAACTGGGGAATAACCTGCCCGAGACGATTGTAATGTCCCAGTCTGTTAAGAAATTCAAACATCAGCATGACATACATATCAGTTCAGTTAAATGTTATTAAGGGAAAGATAGGCAAACACCCTTGAACTCCGTCTTAGTTATTGTACGGCTTAAAAGGCTCTGATACATAATGAAAATGCAGAAAAGTTGGTTTACATAATAGCGTGCGGAAAATAAGCAGCTGTTGGCTAATCGAAAAGAGTTAACATAAACGTGTACTCAAATATTACGAGTAGCATGAAGACATGCTATTATTGTTGCCAATATTCTCGTGAGTGAGGCATATGCGATGAGATAATAAGTAAAGCTATAAAAACGGTACTGAAATATAGGAAGAAGCCTTGTAATAATACGAGTGTGCTTCAACTGGGACGTGCTTAGAAGATATGGGGATATTATATTATGCACTGCTATACTGGTCCAGGGTTTTCTTAAAAAGCTCAACGGAAGCAGCCATAACAAAATCCACAGGCAGAGCCTTCCAAGCGTTGACCGCCCTCTTGGAGAAGAGGAATTTTCGTGTATCCAGTCTGGCCCCAATCACACGTAGTTTGAGTGGATGACCTCTCAAGTTCGTGGTTGTTGCAAACTGGAAGATGTCTGCAGGTACGAGGCAGCAGTTCTGACCGCACATGATACGGAATGTTTGTATCAGGTCACCTCGTAGCGGTCTGTAACTCAGGGGAAAGAGATCGAGGTTAGCTAATCGGGTTTCATAGGATAATGAGCTCTGTCCAGTCAAAAGTTTGTTTGCACGCCTTTGAACCTTTTCGAGGATATTGAGGTACTTCGCGGTCCAGGGTATCCAAGCTTGGATAGCGAACTCCAATTGCGGCCGTAAAAAATTTCGAAAGACTTGGGCAAAGCAGTCTTCATCAAAGGCAGAGAAAGCCTGCTTGACAAGGTACAGAGCTGGCATCGAAGACTTGGCTACCTTTGAACAATGCAGCGAGGGTTTAAGGAAGGTCAAGATCCACACCCCCAATCCTTCTGCGCGTCAACGTTTTGCAATGGTATACCATTCAGGCAATAATCCATGAAATTCGGAGTGCTAGTTCTACCGACTCGTAGAATAATGCATTGGTTCTCATTGAACGGCAAAAGCCAGTCCTTTAACCATTGTTGAAGTCGGTTTAGATTTTCCTGCAAATTATTTACGTCAGCTGCAGTTCTGATGACCCTCCATAGCTTTATATCATACAAAAACATGGTGACATCACAATCCAGTTCATTGGCGCAGTCTTTGACGTACAAAATGAACAAGGTAGGGCCAAGGACGGACCCCTGGAGAACACCACTTTCAACCGCAACCTCCGCCGACTGCTGGCTATCGACATGGACGGTTTAAGAGCGGCCAAATAAGAAGCTTTTTATATATCTCAGGAGATTACCCCTAATGCCTGTTCGGTTGAGTTTGTGTAGAAGTCGCTGGCTTGGGACACTATCAAAGGCCTTCTAAAAGTCAATGTAGACTACGTGAAGCGCATTTCCTTCATCAACTACTCGCTTCCAATGTTCCACACAATATAGTAAGTTCGTTACGCAAGACCTGCCGCTTCCGAATCCATGCTGCTCATCGGCTAATAATTTATGCTGATCTAAGGCGTGCATTAGCTCTCGCTTTATTATTTTTTCCATTATTTTGCAGCAGATCGGAGGTGCGGCTAACCGGCCTGTAATTTTTTGCGGAGACCTTGCTGCAAACTTTATATAGTGGTTTGATTCATGCAGATTTTCAATCAGCAGGTAACGTTCCAGCTACGAACGAGGTTTGGAAAAGCATGGACGACGGTTTGACAAGTTCCATAGCAAGTTTCTTTAGTAACTTTGGCGGTTTATAATCTGGACCCAGTGTTTACGACTCATTTAGAGCCAACAGCTCTTTAAGAATATTTGCTTCGTCGAGAGATACAGCCTCTTTTGTTGGACCCTCATTTAAGTCGTAGTCGGGAGGATGAAATGCTCTTTCACTCGTAAAGATGGATTTAAAAAATTCTGAAAGGCTGAAAGGCATGGTTGACTTCGCTACCTTTGCGCAATGTAGGGAGGGTTTAAGCGAGGGCGTGATTAAGTCTCCCAGATCCTTTTGGGCATCCACTTCTTTCAATGGTATGGCATTCAGACTGTAAAGCGTACGGTTCGAAGGATAGCTTTTCCCGACTCGTATGATGTTGCACTTGCTCTCATTAAACGGCAAGAGCCAGTCATTTGACCATTTCTGGAGTCGATTTAAGTTTGCCTGCAAGTTCTCTTCATCAGCCGCAGTTTTAATGATGCGCCAAAGTTTGAGATCATCGGCAAACATGGCAATATCGCAATCCAGTTCGTTGGCACAATCGTTGATGTAGACAAGGAATAAATATGGCCGAGAACAGAGCCTTGTGGAACACCACTCTCAACCTCAACCTTGGTCGACTGTTTGTCGCTGATATGGACAGTTTGTGAGCGGCCAGTTACGAAGTTTTCTATCCATGTCAGAAGTCTATCTCTTACGCCTATGCGGTTGAGTTTATAAAGAAGGCGGTGGTGCGGCACGCTATAAAAAGCCTTTTTGAAGTCGATATAGACTGCGTGCACCGTATTTCCTCTATCGACCGCTTCAGTCCAACGTTCTTAACAGAAGAGCAAATTTGTGACGCAGGATCTACATCTACGGAAACCGTTTTGGACCTCGGTCAGCAGATTGTTATGTTCTAGGAACTGCATTAGTTGCTGCTTAATAATTTTTTCCATGATTGTGCAGCAAACTGAAGTTAGGATGACCGGTCGATAATTGTTTGCAGAGACCTGGCTTCCACCCTTGTAAAGTGGCGTAATCCATGCGGATTTCCAGTCGGTTGGTAGACTACCGGTCTGGAAGAATGTTTGGAAAAGCGTAGAGAGTGGTTTTGCCAACTCTCTCGCGAGCTCTTTCAACAGCTTGGCAGATACTTCATCGGGACCCGGTGACTTAGATTCTTTTAACCCAAAAAGTTTCCTTAAGGACAATAGTCTCGACTATTGTATCCGCTTCGAAGCCATCGGTAGGGTAATCGTATCTCGTTTCCTTTGCTAAAGCAGACTGGAAAAATTCCGAAAGATGATCAGTCTTCGCGCCGTCTTCAGTAAGGTCTATGCCCTCGGCGGTCCTCAGCAGGGGTATCGGAGCCTTGTTCCGTGTATTCTGCCTGAGGTTACCGTAAAACAGTTTCGGGTTCACGATGGCCCGGTTCAGCCTGTTTTGTTCTAATAATAAGGCCCTTGACCCGATTTCGTGCGACCACAACGGGAATTTGCCATACAAGCCTGTTGACCGTGGCCTGTCAAAGACCACAACACCCTTGAGAAGATCCAAAGACGTGCAACCAAGCTTGTTCAAGGTCAAAGCTCCCTGCCTGACGAGACACGATTGTCCAATCTTGATCTGTTTCCTCTGCCCTATAGACAGCTACGCGGTGACCTTATACAAGCCTTTCGCATGCTGCGGGGTAAGGATTGTTGCCTTGCATCTGGTGACTTCTTTGAGCTGGCCACTACCACTACTTTGCGAGGACATCCTATTTAACTTCGTGTGACAGGTGCAAGACTCGACACAAGAAGGTTCTTCTTCTCCAACAGAGTGATTAAGGCCTGGAATGCTCTGCCTGCGGACATAATAATGTCCCCATCCGTTGACACTTTTAAGCGGAAGTTTGACCAGGACAGCCATAAGTACCACCACGACATCTGAAACATATTCCCATACAAATTGTCGCGTTATATAACATACTACTTCCTATTTGTGAGTGATATTATTTTATAATTGTTTGTCCGATGCCCTTTAGTGTGACGGGGAGATAACCCTTTGTCCAACGTACATTATATGTCGGCCTTTTATAATTTATAATTTGCAGTTTCATTGATATCAATAGGGAGCTCAAATTCTTCGCCTATATTTCCCTTAATAAAACTTAACTGAACTGAAGTGATCGAACTTGGATGGACGTGCCCCAAGATGCAGATGAATCATCGTTGTGGTCATCTGCAGTTGAGCCCACGGATGACAACGAGGAATATAGTAATTTGTCGTCAGAGGAAGATGAAAGCAGCACTGAGATTTGTATACCCTCGCAGATTTCAATTCGGGATAGAGTTAGGGAATGGGCTATTGAATCAAATATTGCCCATAGCCACCTGCGCACCGTTCTAGAAATTTTCAAATCGCTTGTCCCTAACATGCCCACAGACCCCCGAACGCTGCTGAGGGCATCGTACAGCTGTAGAGTTGTTACAATGGGCAGTGGGGAGTATGTTCACATAGGACTTGGGAGCCAACTTAACCGACTCCTCGAAAAGAGAAGAATTCTCGAAGGTGAGAATGAGATTGTAGTGAATTTGGCTATCGATGGGTTACCCGTTTACAGGAAGACCAAGCTAGAATTTTGGCCAATTTTAGCAATGGTTATCCGTCCTTTCATAAGTGCTGTTTTCCCAGTTGCTATTCACTGTGGAAAAGGGAAGCCAAATGAGGTTCTTACATTTTGTAAGCAAACGGTGGATGAAATTAACCAGTTACAGTTAACTGGTATTAGTTTAGATAGCTTAGATCAGTCAGTAATTGTGCGCGTAGCAGCTGTTATATGTGATGCACCGGCTAGGTCTTTTGTTAACAAATCAAAAATGTTAATGCATATCATGGATGTGAACGGTGCGACATAGTTGGGGTATATATTGACAAAGTTGATTATGTTGGTGATGGCCAATGGGATAGAAAGGACGATGACTTCAATCTGCCCTTGGACGGCGAACACAGGGTAGGAGTTTCACCATTCACTGCTTGTAAGTTAGGTATAAATATCTAATTTTCCCTTAGATCCACTTACTGCTGTGCGTTATTTATCTTGTCCACACATCTGTGTAAGTAACATCGGTTTTGCTAAACAATAACTTAGACTTTTTGAGCGGAAATTCCAAGTTTTATACGGTAAGGAACAGATGGTGTATAATGTGCACAGCATAATGCACATTGCCGACGATGTTCAGCGTCATGGGCCTCTAGATTCATTCTCGTCCTTTCCGTTTGAAAGTTACTTAGGTAAATTGCGGAAAATGCTACGTAAGCCATCACAACCTCTGCAGCAAGTTGTTAGAAGGTTGAGCGAGATGGATGTTAATATGTTTGATGCAAAGGATACACCTCAGCCTAGGCTTCTTCACAAGCATCATAGCGGTCCACTACCTAGAAACTGCAAGCCGTGTGATCAATATAAATGCATCCTTACTTCACAGGTTGGAGTAGATAATTCACTAGCCAACGGATGCATTGCCGTACGTATGTAGATTCAAAATTGCAAAATGGAATGGATACGTCATGTGAAATATCCCGCCATAGTTGTCAGACGCAAAACCTGACAAACAAGTTCCAGATAGCAACAGAACCAAATAATGTGATAATGTACACACATGTGCAGAGTTTATTTGGAAAATTAAATGAAATTGAAATGACCATGGCTCAAATTCACTTGGCATTATAACTCTATCTGAAACATGGTAAAGTAAGCGTATGACTCTCACCGGTGTGGTTAGGATCTCACTCGATCTGATTCTGTCCACCCGCTAGCTTGCTACTCGTGATACACGAACGTCCTTTTTGATAGTAGTTCACCGGTTGAAGCTGCCAGACTTCCGCAGATACCAAAAAGTGCAAGAATACAACACATGGCACTTAATCTCACTTGAGCATGAACAATACTAAATATCTCATTCGTTACAGTAACAGTTAAAAGGTCTAATGACCAATTGAAATCCCAGTATATGATTAGCGAATAAGTGGCCATTTGAGGTCTGGTTATCGTAAAAGGAACAACCACTACCAATATCTTGAAAGTAACAGTTTTTCTAGGTAATTTTGAAAAGGCAGACGTTAAAGCAGTGAAATTCTTATGTTTCCATAACGTTTTCAAGTGTGTATTTAAGAAACGGGACTGGGCTCAAACCAAGCGCTCTAACGCATTTAAATTTTTTTGGTTTTATGAAAGATGCAGCTAGCTGCGCAAATATATCCCCACGAACGCAATAATGATTCAACAAAGCTCCCCGAAGAAGACGAATGTTGGATAAATTTTGAACGCGTATATCAATTCAACAGATACCATTACAGATCAACTGACGCGACTGTTAAGATGTCACCGCCAAAACCAATAGACTCATGGTAAAACGAGACAGTAAGAGTTCACTGATATGATAAATTATACACAGAGCACGTGGAAACACAGTTTACAAAATAAGGAGCACACTGTATTTTGAGGAAACTTTGTTAACATCCGTCCGCAATTCGTTTCCGCTGGCAAGGAAAAACGCTTTTCTTCCTTTTACGAAGGATCAGCGAACGGAAAGGGGCGACGGCTTAAGGGAAAATGCGCTTTATCCAGACCAAAATGCAGAAAACCTTATAACTGTAGGTAACTTAACGAAAGTCTTCGAAGATAAACCACACTTTTGAGGAGAAACTTTAGCATGGCCTTCTGTCCTATAAAACATAAAATATATATAAATTTTATATTAAAGGCCCAGAGGGCCCCATAAATACAAACTGAGTATCGCGATGTAAATAAATACAAAGTGGATAATTGCTGCACTACGTGAACAGACATATGAACAGCCGAACTGAGTAGTATGGTAAGCATATCCGATTAAGAACGATGCGCCATTTGTAAAACAACAGTCAACAATCTTTGGAATATACGGTGAACTAGGGAATAAGCAGTGAAAAAAACTCCTTCGGTTAAATCGGGGGCTGAGTTCGGTGAGCCACCAATTAAAAAAACTAGTATAAATAACTGCTTCTCTAAAAGAATAAAATCCAGAGCTGATGGGAGTGGTAAGATGCAATGGGATAGTACTGCGATGTTGCTTACAACGTATGAGGGTTCGAAATGCTCTGTGTCAGGTGAGATATAATATAACAGCCATAGCTACTGTTCATAACCACCATGGACGTGAGAGAGGAGGAACTAATCGTAGACAACAGGGTTAAAACGAAGAGGGAAAAGTAGAGATCACGAGATCATCACCGAGATGTGACCTTGCTGACTGTATAGTACACCAACAAAGAGGCGAAAACCTCAGAAACCGCCACGATCTTCAACAGATCCCAGAGACCATCGTCATAGTTGCGAAATCAGAGGAAAGTATCAAGGTTGTGAAGAGTTGGCGATGATAGTTGAAAAGGATGGGATGAAAAAGTGAATGCAAAGATTGACTCTGCAGAGGATAATGAAACATTTCATGAAACCAATATGACAGTTCGACCATCGATTTCGACGAGGTCCACCGTATGCTCCACACCAGGTGGTGCAGGGACGGTGACTTGCGCGTGAATTAGTTTTAAGTGATACTAGCCTTGCGCTGCAGCTACCGCATTCTCTCCTCCTTCCCCACCAGAGCCCGGTGTCAAGACAGAGTCAAGAAGACCGGAGATGGGAGAGGGCGCAGGTGGCTGGCGCGGCTGGAGCCGCCCCTGGGTGTACCACCATACCTGACTAGGATCCCACTGAGTGGGAGTGCCATAAAGGCCACATTAAGTAGGAGCCATTGCAGCCTGACTTTTAGATCTCCAGCCAGCCACTTCACACCAAACACGCATTGGGCTGACCACGTGGTCCGAGTTATCCCATCATGTGGCAACCTTCCGAGCCACGGCTTTTAGTGCACCGTCATAGTTTCAAGCGCGTCAGATTGTTTATAGGGAGGAAAATGCGCTGAGCTGTTGATCTCACTCTCTCCCTCACCCCCACAATCAGACCACCATCCGAGCCAGTCAGTTTTCTGATGTGGGAGTGGGTGCATTGGCTGACGGGTCAGCGTTCCCGTCTTCGCGCGGCACAGCACGACCTGGCCTCCATAACGCACACACGAGGATTCACTTACTCAGGGGATATGGAGGAGCCATCGCGGTCTGACTCCCAGTCCACTGCTCAACCACTCGACACACACAGCACATACACTGGGCCGACGGCGTGGTCTGGTGTAAGCGTCAGATTGGCAGCCTTCCAAGCCACGGTTTCTAGGAGACCGGGATTTTATCAGGTAAATTATGATGATTGTGAGGGTGTTGTCTATGTATTAGTGTGGATGTTGTGCGCTGATTTGGCTAAGCCTCCAGTGGTTACCGCAGGTTGTTGTGGAGGTGCATGTGTTCATATAGGCCCATTCTGTGTGTAAATGTGCGGGAGCAGTGAGGGCAGTGGAGGCGGGCGAACGAGTATTTAACTTACCTGGCGGTCTCTTACCTTGGGGCCTTCGCCCGGGTTGCAGTCGGAGCCTCATCTGGGAGATGACGAGGCGGTGATCTGTCCAACCATCGGCATCGCAGATCGCCTTGGTTACCAGCACGTCCTGTCGATCTCGCCTCCGGACGAGAACATAGTCCAGAAGATGCCAGCGCCGCAACCGAGGGTGCATCCACGTGGCCTTATCCCGCGTCGGAAGGCGGAAGAAGGTGTTGGTCAACAGGATACGGTGTTCCGCACACGTGCGCAGAAGAAGGAGGCCGTTATCGTTACAACTACCGAGACTGTGGGGACCCAGCCCTTCCTACCAGGCAGCGTGGTAGTCACCAAGTACAATTAACTTGTCCACCTTCGGCACAGTCACCAGCAGGACATGCAGGTCCTCGTAGAATTTGTCCTTCGTCGCATCAGAGCTCGTAATTGAGGGAGCGTAGGCGCTGATGATGGTTGCGAACTGGTCTCCTCGAAGAGGCAGACGAAGGCTTATCAGGCGATTATTGATACCCTGTGGCAGACAGAGCATACGTCCCACGATGTCGTTTTAGATAGCAAAGGCAACACCAGGGTCGCGTTGCTCTGCCTTTGGCCGGCCGCTCCAGAAGAAGGTGTAGCCGGCACCCACCTCCTCCAGCTGACCCTGCTCAGAGAGTCGGGTCTCGCTGAGAGCAGCAGTGTCCACCTTGTAGCGCGCCAGTTCCCGAGCGACTTGCGCCGTCCTCCATTCCGGCCGGTTGCTTCTAGGATTGTCTAAAAAGGAACGAACGTTCCAGGCTGCTAGTATGACTGGACTCACCCGAGCAGCCTGGAGAGTATAGCGAGGGGCATGGGGACGGGGGGTATTGCTGTTTGTTTGAGTATTACGACCGCATATTTTTCGATCTGCGAGCCGCGACCGGCTGCAGAAGACGTGATACGCAGCATATGGTTAGGGCACATTTTCTAGCCCCTTCCTCCGCGAGGAGGCAAGCAGTGCTGTCCTTAAATAGGGCTTCTCGGACATCCCAGACGGCTGCCGAACTCCACTATGGGTCAAGGTTTTGTTTTAGTGGAAGAACAACCCGAGTTAGCCTGGGCCGCCTACGGGGTTGCTGTTGCCCCCAACGTAGGACTTTTTGAGAGGGACGAGGTGGGAAGTTCGGGAGCCAGAAATACCGGGTGTGGAGGTACACACAACACCGGAGACCCTCACCTGGTTTAGCCCGTCGGTCGTGACGGTTACCCGGGGTGTGGCCGCTAGGAAGAACCCAACTTCGAGGAGCTACAGTTGAGAGTTGGGTACCAGTTAGAGGCAGCCACATGAGCATTCACCACCTGTACGAGACAAATGGAGCGACCAAATGCTATCTGTATGGTGCTACCCCTAACTAGTACCCCTACACCCCAAAAACCAGTATAATGTCAAGGGAACTGACCCAAATACCAGAAGGACCCTTAACAAAATCCAAAAATTTGGAGTTTGGGAAGGAAACAGACAACAAGGAATTTATATCTTCTGAAGTTACATTTTAGCGTAATTCAGTTTTGCGAATCGCTTATGTACACGGCAACCTAATTTTGAGTGGATGACTATTCCAGATGAAAGCATATTTTGAGGCAAAAAACTGAGAAAGGTTAGTTTTGGAGCTAAGGGGTGGTGAAATGAGCATGGAGGAATTACGAGTGGCATAGGGTCGATCTACCGGAGTGAGAGCGTTAATTCGTGTGAGATTTGGGCTAGAGTTAACGTGAAACAGGAAGCAGAGACCGGCTACGAGTCTTCTAACCCACAGAAATGTAAGGTTTGCTAACTGACATCTATCCGTATAAGAGATACTGGATCCAGGAAGAGATAATAGTCTTCGAGTAAAAACCCTCTGAACTTTTTAAATCGTACTGCGGTCAGAGGCGTTCATCAGCCCAAATAGGGGACAGCAGTATTCTAAGATAGGAAGAACAAACATGCGGTTCAGGTTTAACTTTATTTCCCGAAGGAAGAAATTATGTGATATAAAACCACATATCTGTGCAGCCTTTGCATAAATTCGATCTGCATGAGGCGATAATGCTAGCTTATTCGTGTAACTTAGACCTAATTCTCTTATGGTTTATCGTTCTAAAAGTGTACTATTTCAAATACTAGGGATCCAGGAAGCTTGGCAGGGCCAAAAACGCATGAAACTACTCTTGGATGGAGAAAATTACATCTGCCAACTAGAGCTCCAATGTGAGAGCATAAGTAGATAAGTGTTGATTTTATCAACGCAAATATTGGCGGTGACTTTAGAAAATGAATAAATGCACTTGAGCTCATCAGCGTAAACCAAATTTTGTGAATTTGTGAGTAATTTTGCAATTTTGTTTATGTACAGAATGAAGCGAAGGGGACCTAGAACTGTGTCTTGAAAAAAAACTCATGATCAGCTGAGGCGTCGAATAGCTATTACCTACTAAGACCTTCTGGCTGTGGTTAGACAAGTAGGCACCAATGAAGTCAAAGAGGAACCAATGAAGTCAAGGAGGAACCAATGAAGTCAAGGAGAAAACAAATTTAAGTTTATTTTGTGGGAATTATTTATTGGGCCAATGTGCGTGAATTCTTCTTAAATGATGTTACAGCCTACTCAGTAATGCAAGTTCACATTAGTAAATTTCTTATCTAAGAAAAAGTTTCAAAGTTCATTTAATTTTGTATCTATATTTGCGCATATTCAGTGCAGTCATTAGTTGAGAACTTGTGCTCCTTTTTGCTTTATTTATGTAATAGTGACGCTCCATCAGTGCTCAGGGTCCCCGGTTAATTTCAACTACTATTCATTTATTATGGTTTGCGTAGTATTTTCTAAAAACGAAAAGATTAATTAAATTGGATAAAACACCTATATGTTTTGAAATTCTTAATAATTTCGAAAAGGCAAAACGTTTAAAATGTATTAGAAGGTTTCACGTGAAAGTTGCAGTCTAGTTGGTTGACAAGTGATCTTTTAAATTGAAGTTATAAACGCGATTACTTGGCTTATTTTGGCTTATATTGAGCAAATTATGTTGGCGAAACCGACAAACGGGTTTGCACGAGAACGCACGAGCACGAGCTCGCTGTGAGAAGGAAGGATAAACTCTCCTTGGTGGCCGCTCACGCATCCTCGCCAGAGCACGACTTTGACTTTGGCAGCGTGAGAAAAATTAGGCCAGTGAGACGACCGAATTTCACGCCTGCTGCAGGAATCGTGGCACTCGACCGCGGAATCGATCAATAGACATATCGATCTGCCAGCTGCGTATCAGGCCCTGCGCGAACAAATCAATGGTGCCGATGAAGGTCATACTCGGTAGAGGTGAGTTAAATAAGCAGTGAGCTGTACAGTTTTTTATTCCTTGACGATGGGCTTGCGTGAGAGTTCAAAACGTCGGATGAATAATATTCTGGTCCCAGAGAACGCCTTCCCATCTTCTTCTAGATATATATATATATATATATGTGTATATCATCGATATATATATATGATACATATATATATATATGTATATATATATATATATATATATAGATATATATATACAGATATAGCATATGATAGTGACGTGTCAGCATATGTTGATAATCGTGGAACCGACAAAGATTAAGGGAGATATGGAATGGCGCATATCTGGCTATTAGCCGTCATCAGCCAGTCATACCCAATCCCAAGTGTGGAACACCTGGGATTCGAACCAGCGACCTTTTGGTAATTGAGTCTAACACTCAACCATTGAGCCGCGGGCTCGTTGCTTTTGTCGTTTGCGATCGGGGAATATTATGATAGTGTGTGGCTCACCGATTGCTTAGGAACATTTATGTTCCGTTGTGCCTTGAACTCAGACTAGGTACTACAGGCAGTCGATAGCGACGTGTAGCACATGTTGATAATGTGAAACCGACCAATACAAGGGAGACCGGAATGGCCATTTCTGGCCTATTAACCGAATCCCAGGTGTTCCAAACTTGGGATTGTGTATGACTGTCTGATGACGGCTAATAAACCAGAAATGGCCATTCCGGTCTCCCTTGTCTTTGTCGGTTCCACATTATCAACATATGCTACACGTCGATATGCGACTGCCTGTGAGTACTCTAGTCTGAGTTCCAGGGCACAACGGAACATAAATGTTCCTTAAGCAGATCGGTGAGCCACACACTATCATCATATTCCCGATCGCAACCGACAAAGCAACGAGCCCGTGGCTCAATGGTAGAGCGTTCGAATCAATTATCAACGGTCGCGGGTTCGAATACCAGGTGTTCCACACTTGGGATTGGGTATGACTGGCTGATGACGGCTAAGTTGCCAGAAATGGCCATTCCGGTCTCCCGTGTCTTTGTCGGTTCCACATTATCAACATATGCTACACGTCACTATGCGACTGCCTGTGAGTACTATAGTCTGAGTTCCAGGGTACAACGGAACATAAATGTTCCTTAAGCAGATCGGTGAGCCACAAACTACCATCATATTCCCGATCGACACTGACAAAGCAACGAGACCGTGGCTCAATGGTAGAGCGTTCGACTCAATTACCAAAGGTCGCGGGTTCGAATCCCAGGTGTTGGACACTTGGGATTGGGTATGACTGGCTGATGGCGGCTAATAAGCCAGAAATACCCATTCCGGTTTCCATTGTCTTTGTCGGTTCCACATTATCAACATATGCTTCACGTCACAATGCGACTGCCTGTGAGTACTATAGTCTGAGTTCCAGGGTACAACGGAACATAAATGTTCCTTAAGCAGATCGGTGAGCCACACACTATCATCATATTCCCGATCGCAACCGACAAAGCAACGAGCCCGTGGCTCAATGGTAGAGCCTTTGACTCAATTACCAAAGGTCGCGGGTTCGAATCCCAGGTGTTTCACACTTGGTATCGGGTATGACTGACTGATGACGGCTAATAAGCCAGAAATGGCCATTTTGGTCTCCCTTGTCTTTGTCGGTTCCACATTATCAATATATATATATATATATATATAAAGCAACGACAAAGCAACGAGACCGTGGCTCAATGGTAGAGCGTTCGACTCAATTACCAAAGGTCGCGGGTTCGAATCCAAGGTGTTGGGCACTTGGGATTGGGTATGACTGGCTGATGGCGGCTAAGTTGCCAGAAATGGCCATTTCGGTCTCCCTTGTTTTTGTCGGTTCCGCATTATCAACACATGCTACACGTCACTATGCGACTGCCTGTGAGTACTATAGTCTGAGTTCCAGGGTACAACGGAACATAAATGTTCCTTAAGTAGATCGGTGAGCCACACACTATCATCATATTCCCGATCGACACTGACAAAGCGACGAGACCGTGGCTCAGTGGTAGAGCGTTCGACTCAATTACCAAAGGTCGCGGGTTTGAATCCCAGGTGTTGGACACTTGGGATTGGGTATGACTGGCTGATGGCGGCTAAGTAACCAGAAATGGCCATTTCGGTTTCCATTGTCTTTGTCGGTTCCACATTATCAACATATGCTACACGTCGCTATGTGACTGCCTGTGAGTACTATAGTCTGAGTTCCAGGGTACAACGGAACATTAATGTTCCTTAAGTAGATCGGTGAGCCACTACACCAGGCATATGGCGTAATGGTGAAAAGCTGTCTGTGTCTTTCCGTGTCACCCTTAGCAACATGCGTGTGTATTAGATGTTAAGTGTGTCCTATGAAACAACTTTATTTTATCCCCAGTAGCAAGCTGGTGGGCGGACCAAATGGGATCGAAGGAGATCCTTACCATACCAGTGAGGGTCATGCTATTAATTTACTTCTATATATACCTCACTGCACAAGGCATATGGCGTACTGAGGATCGGTTACAACAACCTTGCCTGTTTAGCCCTTATCAATATACCTGTGCATGAAATATGGTTAATTGAACCGATATAAGACACAGAAGTCATGTATGAATGCTACTGACGCATTCTGAAATGCTGAACATTTAACGGCTCAAAACCTTAAACAATTATACGAAAGTATGTGGCATTTGAGTCTTCCGCACGAATTTATGTTAAAAACTGCACTCGCCCCTCCCTTCCTTCCGGTCGGGTGCTGCCTGCAAACTTTGATTTGGCGAAGTATCTTTTTGACACTCAGGTTTTGCGGTGGAGGATAGAATCTTTATAGTGCCTAGGGAGTATGGTTAGGATAAATGACTTCGTCCAGCGGGTAAATCTGTGTTGTGAGCAGCTGTTTACAATTATGGGTAGGATAAGTAGAAAGATTAACTGTTGGTTCAGACTTCCTGATTGGTTTGCGCTTAGAGTAAGGGTTAGGTATATAATGAAGATTAGGACTGGTATTACCAGTCACGGTTGGAATTAGGTTTCGATTAAACTAACGGTTAAACTACAGACGCTAGCTTTGCGATGTGCACCAATTTGTCTATGCATAAGGACCATATTGGAGGAAATAGTAGGACGGAAACCTGAACCATTTTCCATGTACATTAGGAAACGAACCATACTCTTGCTGGAAATAATGGCTCAGTCACAGCAAACTTTAATTTCTCGGTAAAAAAACGCCACTGGATCGAAAACTCTCAGCCCCTATAATATAGTGTAGAAGCTTCTATGCAAAATCCCTAAAGTACCGCGAATTTTCCATTCGCTCTTTAAAAGACCTACCATACCCATCGATTTGAAACTGGCGAATATCCAAACACTTTAAGATTTAGAGAGTTTGTGCACCGATAAAAAACCGCCACACTACTCACTTGCATCTTTTGTAAAGCTGTGGCAGCATATTCAAATAAGCTACCGTGCAGTTCATTCATGAAAACGATTCCTTGCAAGATTCTACCATGGTTTTCTCTGAAAGCGTAGTTCCGTGCCATACAGGAGGATAAAAAAATCGATTTCCAAATCCTGACCTTGAGAAGACTTTCAATAGCGTTCCATGCCGTCAATTGTTTTATGAGATTCCGGAAACGTAAACATAGGGAAATTTATTGACGTGGATCGTAGCCTTATTGGCAGAGCAAGCACAAGCTGTTTGCATAATAATGTCAGTTTAAGGGACAATTGTTAGTAGAGTACACCAGAGGTTGGTGTGAATGAAGACCATTTTTTGAAACTTCTGAAATGATACTTTCAAAATAAAGCGTATCTCTCTTCTGGTCTATGGGCAGCTCCAAATCTAAGTGGTTCCAGACGGTGGATGAAGACTTCAGGAAAAGTCTTGATGTTAGGAAACGCACACCAAAATTTGAGTCCAGTGCCATCCTGCATCTCTTTGCCCTTTTACACGCATGTGTAGCAAAATTGTATGGGTTGCCCTTTACTCTGAATACCCGTCGAAGGTAATATCATTCGGCAACTTTGTCTTCTGGCAAACTGCCTTGCCGTTTAACACGACGCAAGCGTGTGTGTGGCTAACTGGGTGGTTTCTGTTAAAGCTCAGTACTTGTATCCTGTTTGTTGCTTTTCTGAATATTTTAGTCTTAAGATCATCACAATCTTTGCGGCAGATGAGGATATAAATGCAAAACAGGTGATTCTTTTCCTCCCCCATCGGGAATTTTATTTCCATGGAGATAGCATTGAGATGTATTTTAATGTTACTACCTGATCTATACTTGAACTATAAATACAGCATTCCTTGTGAGCCAATTATCCGCACCTGCGGCTGTTTCTGATAATGAGTTCGAGTGAGGATCCGAAGCGCCAGGTAAATAAACTTCTTGTTATCTTGATCGTATTTCTTTCTTTTAACCAAGTTTTCCCCTTACATGGAAAGCCGCCTTGCCATTAAGTGATCTCTCCAACTACTTCACCTCTTTGGAATTCTGTTTTCGGAGAGACGAGAAATAATGCATACCCATGTTCGATCCACCCCAATACCAGGTGCAGGTTCACTCATCCTTATTCTCATTCTTTCTTCTGCCTCTCAGCCTCGTTCAGAAAATCAAACATTGGATGAATACTTCGTGGAGGGATAATTTTGGCAGTTTAAACTTGATTGGTATTTTGAAGAGGTTTTCAACTGGCATTTTTCAGTCTGTGCGAGGAACGTTATAGTCAGCCCGAAGTAGTCGGTTCCCCAACTTACATATCCATTTTAGTGAAATTATGAATTGAATATTGGAGGGCTTAAATAAGCTTAGAGTTCGATAGATAACACACAGATAAGGAGTCAGCAATCGTCTAATATTGATCGAGCAAGTATATTCTCATTATTCCTAGTACCACACCGGACATTTGGTTCTTCCTCAAAGTTCGTTGGATATGTTCATTTCAATCATGTACCTTAGCGTTGAAATCTGTCCCACTGGAACATTTGAATGTCCTCAAGCTTTATTAAATCGCACTTTAATTCGTCAAGTGACCAGAGTTCCATCAAAATAAGGTAATGTGAGGGTTTTTCTAAGTAGAAAATCATGTTTGCTTAAGGAGATCGTGATTAATTATTCGAGAATTTCTTTGGCCGGCGGCAATCGTACTGACATTTGACCTAACCTAAAAGTGAGGAATGGGGAAAAGGTGATTCAAATTTGAATAACTTTTTCACCTCATTCTGATTTTTTTCTTCTTTTCCTTACTCCTTCCTTATTTCAATTTCGCTATAAGCTCTCTCGTTGCCATCCTTTATTTATTGCATTCAATGGTCCACTTGAAATAAGTGATGTCAGCGTGCATGCGCACTATGATCGTTTTTGTTCTGCCTTGTTCAGAAGAATGATCTTTGAAGGAGTCATTTGTGATTTCAAACTAGACTCTGACTCAGCGTTGCCCATTCTTTATGCTTGGGGGATGAGAAACGACGTATCCTCCTCTGGTAAAGCTTTGACAGACTTGTAGGAGGTCTAGATCATTATTTGATCTATCCCTGAAATAGTAACTGCTGATTCTAGGATCATGCAGTATACAAATGAAATTCATCCAACTTCAATGGTGGTGGTGGTGGTGGTGGTGGCGGTGGCGGAGGCGGCGGTGGCGGCGGTGGCGACATACCGTTTGTCTTTTTTCTCTAATTCACCCCACGGAGGCAGTACAGCATGGCGTAGGTTATTGTTGCTTGGATTTTGAATGCTGTGAGAGACGACGGGGTAGCAAGTCCCATACAAAGTCAAAAAGAGGCGGCCTTTTCTAATTCTCAGAACTGAGTTTCTACTTGTCCTACACCAAGTATTTTTTGTATTTTCTTCCTTTATGGTGAAATATTGTGTGCATAAAACTGCACAAGGACATTTGCAGCTATTTTAGAGGTTCCTGCTTTGGAGGGTTGGCCGTCAGCTCTTCTAGTATCAGAGGGTCTGGAGAAATACTGAGTTTTGCTATTCCCTTGAGGGTCGTAAACAGCTGCGCACACACAGCTGCTGAACGCAGATACTTCCGGGAATTTCCTTTTTTTCCTGTTAGTGCAATTTGTGCCATGGTTACTTACGCCCACAAACGTTTCTCTGTTCGATATTCACCCCCCCCCCTTTCGGCGGTGACCAAAGTGTATGCCAACGCAGTTACCTTCCGCCAGTGAAGCCGTATTCCCTGCCACCGATAAAAAAAGGCCTAGTTGCTTTTAAATGACAATATACTCTGGCGTCATGTCCTTAAAATCCACTGAGAGACTCTCAATTTGACCCTTAGTTCTGATAATTTTAACCAAAACTGTGCTTTGGAGCAGCTAGGGGTCGAATTCTGCAGCGGCTGGAAACAACGGACGCTATCCTGTACTGTTTATAAATGAATGTTCACTCGATACACGCTGTTGCGCTCGACCTAGTTCATCGGTTTCTGCGCCTGTCGCTTATTCACTTGCAAGTCGCGACTATTGTCGCAGCCGGATTGACAAAACGGTAGTGACTGCGTCACCATCGACTTTCTCATCGCTCAGGTGTTTGTGTATGTATGCACGTGTTCCAGCCTACATAGGTGAGTGCAGTTAATTCTGGTGTTAACATGACTGTCGCGCGCGCTGTCGCTCAATGGCATTGCTGCTTCAGTATAAACCATTCAGAAAGTGGAGTATGCCACGAAGAGGCCTAGAGACCACGAGTGAAACTACTGAGCTGGTTCCTCAGTTTTACGTACAAAAGAATGTATAAAGAGACTCAGCGCCGATAAACACCGGACTCTGTTCTAACTGCTCTGCTTGCAATTGGAGAATGCTGCTCAATACTGCGCTGAGAAATGGAGCACACATACGGCCTTCAAATCACGTGGCTGATGACTACACAACAGGCGATGCACTCCGATTTACGTAAGCCAGGCATTGAGGGAAATTTCACTCTTTTCCTTAACAGGAGTCTAGTACGTGGTAAATTTTAGGTCCTCACGTCCATACAGCCCCAGCGACGCATTCCACTATCAACCGAACATTTTATCATTTGTCAAACGGCAGGCAGCCTTGGAGTGGTGACAAGCGATGGCCATCAGAAACAAAGGAGTGTACAACTTACCACCGAGTTCACGAGATGCAATTATGCCTAGGAATCGTGGAGAAAAGAGGAGAGACGATGGAAACTGTGGGTAAATTGTTTCAGTCTTTCTTTGACTTATTCGGCCTTCATTAAGCCAATCCTAACCCTGACTACCAGCTGGGACCGGAAGCCCAAATATGCGCTCGTACATGGTCCAGATTGTCCACAGACGGGTTCTAGCATGTGGATCATAAGCAATTCAGCGAACTGAAGTTCATCATTGCATCGCCTCTTCGTGGCCTCTCTCACCCCTATGGCGCGTTTTTGCTTTGGGTAGCCAATAGATAAGTGTGAACCCATTGCATGGATACTTCAATGCGTAAATGACGCTTTTTCCCCTTCAATTTGAGTCTTGCTTGAAAGAGCCCGCGTCAGTCTGCTGCCGACCTAATCAATGGCGGATTGACCCGCCATATCTCAATATTTCAAACATCTTCTGATTTTGAAGCATTAGCAGGTTGCATGATCATACTAGTGCTGTAGTAACGAGAGCACAGAACGCAATCGCCCTCTTCTGATAAAATTATTCAGGGAGGTTGTCAGCTGACAAGTAATTCAGTCCTCCTTGGGAACGAAGGTTAAATTACAATGACTCCTTACTTAAATGTACGTTATTGCAGCTCTGACTACTTTGAAATCTGGACACAAGCTGGAAAATTTGCGTCACGTTAGTCACTGAATCCAACCTCATTTAGGGTCAGTTGGACTCGGGTAAACAAGAAAGAGTGAGGTCTATTCAGCTCGGATTCAGCGCTTGGCAACTCGCCAAAAATGTACAAATGCGTACTGAAATTACAGAAGCACACCAATAGTCGTGGATCGGAGGGTTGTTAATTTCTGGAATGATTAACTTCTACTCTGTTCTGAGACGGGGCCGCAGGGACTCCCACACCGGAGCCTGGTGTGCGTGGATTTAAGAACCAGACTGTGTGTAGTACGTGTAGTGTCTTGTTACGCTTCGGCGGCTACGGCACCCACACATGTCTCTGACCATATTGGTTCTGTTGCCATTGTAACGCGGTTAGTGCGAGCAGAGTGAGGCTGAAGTAGATGGATCCTAAATCTGCTTCGCAATAAATAAGTCCACGAGTAATTGTCGGTTGTGCCCACATTGTGGGGCGAAGTGAAGTTTTTCGCTTGAGATGGTTGAGCCATCTAGGGAGAGAAAGCGGGTTGCTGGTAGGAAATGAATTTCCGAAGGAAGAAGAAGAAGCAGAATAAGAAGAAGAAGAAGAAGAAGAAAGAGAAGCAGGAGGCAGAAGATGAGGAGGAAGATGAAGAAGAAGAAGAAGAAAAAGAAGAAGAAGAAGAAAAATGCTGATTATGAGTAGGATTATGATTGTGAGGACGAGGATGATGATGATGATGATGATGATGGTGGTGGTGGTGATGATGATGAAGATGATGATGATGATGATGATGATGATGATGATGATGATGATGATGATGATGATGATGATGATGATGATGATGATGATGAGAAGATGATGATGATGATGATGATGATGATGATGATGGTGATGATGATAATATAATGATGATGATGATGATGATGATGATGATGATGATGATGATGATATGATGATGATGATGATGATGATGATGATGATGATGATGATGATGATGATGATGATGATGATGATGATGATGATGATGATGATGATGATGATGATGATGATGATGATGATGATGATGATGATGATGATGATGATGATGATGATGATGATGATGATGATGATGATGATGATGATGGGATGATGATGATGATGATGATGATGATGGATGATGATGATGATGATGATGATGATGATATGATGATGATGATGATGATGATGATGATGATGATGATGATGATGATGATGATGATGATGATGATGATGATGATGATGATGATGATGATGATGATGATGACGATGATGATGATGATGATGATGATACGATGATGATGATGATGATGATGATGATGATGATGATACGATGATGATGATGATGATGATGATGATGATGATGGATGATGATGATGATGATGATGACTGATGATGATGATGATGATGATGATGATGATGATGATGATGATGATGATGATGATGATGATGATGATGATGATGATGATGATGATGATGATGATGATGATGATGATGATGATGATGATGATGATGATGATGGATGATGATGATGATGATGATGATGATGAGATGATGATGATGGATGATGATGATGATGATGATGATGATGATGATGGATGATGATGATGATGATGATGATGGATGATGATGATGATGATGATGATGATGATGGATGATGATGATGATGATGATGATGATGATGGATGGATGGATGATGGATGATGGATGATGATGATGATGGATGGATGATGATGATGATGGATGGATGGATGATGGATGATGATGATGATGGATGGATGATGATGATGGATGATGATGATGGATGATGATGATGATGATGATGATGATGGATGGATGATGAGGATGATGATGATGATGATGATGATGATGATGATGATGATGATGGATGATGATGATGATGATGATGATGATGACGATGATGATGATGATGATGATGATGATGATGACGATGATGACAGGAGGAAGAATGATGATGATGATGATGATGACGATGATGATGGAGGAAGAAGAGGAGGACGAGGAGGAGGGAGACACACACACAGAAGAAGAAGACAGGCAGAAGAGAAAACTGAATAACGGAATACAGATGGAAGGAGGACCGAACCCGAACGACAGAGATCCGGAGGAAACGGACCGAACGAAGGAACGGAGGAACGAATCCGACCGAACCACGGACCGCCACCGAACGACGGCCGCACGGACCGGACACAACGGAAAGCGGACCCAGGCGGACGATGGAACGCGAATGGCGGAAATACAACCGCCGACCCGAAGAACGAGCCCCAACTGCATCGCCAGTGCGGAGAAGACCGACGGACCGGACCACCAAGAGACACACCCCTGAACTGGCACAGGAACGACGAAAATGGATATGGAAGACCCTGCCCGGACCAAACGGATGGAGCGGAATCACGCCAATCAACGGAGACCCGACCAACCGGATAAACCACGATCGACCACATGACATCAGCAACAGCACACAGCAACAATAAACGACAGCACACGGATCGAAGAAACGACGAACCGGCCGAGATCCGAACCAGTGAATCACACCCGTGATCGGAAGCCAACATGGACCGACCATCGAAAGACCACACCAGGACCCGGTGGCCGCCCAAAGACGAAAGGGTGGCTGAATCGAAACGGGGGAGTCAGATGGATCCACAGCGTGCGTAGTTCAGTGCCCAGAGTCTGCGGAGTGTGGTGGCTAGTTCAACAGTCGATTTCGAGGATGTCCACCGTATGCTACATACTATGGTGGTGTAGGGACGGCGGCTTGCGCTGGATTCCAGTGAGAATAGACGGGCTGCATCTACCTTACTCCATGTTCCATTCCCCCATCTGGGCCCGGTGTCAAGTGATGGAGTCAAGAAGACCGGAGATGGGAGAGGGCACAAGCCCACGCGCTGTGGTCTGACACAAAACAAGAACACAGCACTACAAGGGAGGAGCGGCTCGGATCCCAACTGCGTGAGAGTGCCATAAACGCCACATTCAGAAGGAGCCATTGCAGCCTGACTCTCAGACCGCCAGTCGTCCATTGCGCACAAAAGCACGCACTGGACTGCCCATGCGTTCCGAGTGTTCCCGTCAGTTGGCAACCTTCCAAGCCACGGCACCGTGATAGTAACACACCTGAACGTCGGCCACTGCACACAGTCCGAGCACCATCTGGTTAACAGGGTCAACCAGTCGGATGATGCAGGAGTGAGGGAAGAGCCGGTGGTGCTGGCAGCGTCAAATCAACATCTGCATGGCAAATTGGCGCATTCCTCGCCATAAGGAATTTGAGGCGATAAAAACTATCACAACACGCTAACGGCTGTAGCTGGGAAGGCTGTCAACTAATGAGGTCGAATGGACTCCTTCTTAATGCGAACTCTATGGCAATCTCACGCATGTGAGATGCGACCCAGCCTTTCATAAAATTTTGACTCAGGTAGTGGAGTGCGTGACACGCATAGACGGGCTGTGTAGTTTTGTTAGGCGCTGTTCCCTACTCCATCTGCGGTCGCCTTGGCATTGTCTTGTCATTAGAGGCAGGTGATTGAGGAATGAGAGAGTGCGCTAGATGCTACGCAGAGCCCTTCAATACAAACTGATCTAAGCGCAAGTCCCCATCCTGCGCCCATTCCTTGGGTCACACGGTGGATGCCTCCGTTCGCGATTGCTTAGGGAACTGGACAAATTTTTCAGCCGAAATTCGCTGGCCCACCGCCTGAGCTAAGATGACGTGCTTGTCGGTTGTGAGAATCGATGTTTGGGGGGGAGGGGGATTACAGTATGATACTCGCGTGCCCAAGTTTTAAAATTCAATTTGTTATAGCGATTTACACTGTAAATAATCTGTGTGGCCTAGTGATATAGGCTGGCTGTTACGGGAATATTAAATTCATCTTGTCAGGGCATATCTGCTGGTTGGATCCGTTCCATGTTTTCGGGGACTGTGGTAATGCAGCTTGTTTTAGTCTGTGTCTGCCACCACTAGTTATTTTTACTGTTGCAAACCTCACACGGTGAAGGCTGCAATGTTCTTCATCCATCTTTTGCGCGGTTTATGACTGAAATCTTTTTATTTCAAGGGCAGTGCTGGACTTTTCATTCACTGTAGACTGACTAAAGTCACTAATAGTAGTTTTCAATGGCCTCCAACCGTTTGCGATCGGTGAGCGTTCGTCAGCGAAGGTCTTCAAACCTTTACGGCCCCGGAGTTTTCGAAAACTGATGTCAATTAAGGGCGGGCGTCAAAGAATCAAACGTCTTCCGCCTCCGTCTACTATACCCTCGCGTAATATTTGGCATAGGATGGTATGTCAGCCTGACAGTAGTCAAAAAATTGTTATTTGCGATTTATGGCGAGGTTGGTACTCGTCATGACTAAGATCGTGATTATGATGGTCATGATGTTGGTAGTGGTGACAACAGTGCAGCCCCTAGAAATCAGGAACTCTTAAAACAATCGTAGATTTGTTTCCACGCAGGCTGCTCTGACAAATTTGCAAGCCAAATATCTTTTTTTATTTACGACTACTGTTACGTCATGAATAACTGTCAATTTCCCACTTTTCCGCCATATTACGATACCCAAGTTTGGTTACTTACTAGTGACAGTGTTCGTAGCCAACCGATGAATTAGGAAGCTTAGCAGTTACGCCGTGGTATGTGAAGTTTACGATTTGGGAGACTGACAACACCCACATGCCGTCCTTTATGTAAACACATAGACCCGGTATTCCTACAAGATTGAGACTTTTTCAGACCGATACATATTCTTCCTACAGCATCTTATTTGTTCATTTATTAATCATGGTTATAAAGTGTATAACATGGTTCACATCCGTTAAAAAATGTATTAATCCTATATGATATGGTCTTAATGGCATAGAGGAGCATAATATTTACCTTATACAGAAAGTATTCAGCTTGTAGTTTGGACCCCTATGTGTAAGCGCAACACCAGGTTGCGTTCCAAATCCCTTGGAAACAGAGCACTCTTTTAAACCCAAAAGATACCCTTTCTAAAATAATAAACTTTGGAGTAGACGTAGCTTATTACCAAATCAGTGTAGGAAAGAGTGTTTTATTGTGAGCTTCTGCGAAATACCTTTGAATCCATAGAGTCATGAATGCGTTAAATCTGAAAATCTTAATTACTTCGGCAATAATTTTTTTATAGTGCGGGTTTTAAAGCGGCCAAAAATAAGCCAACTTAAAAGCCGGCATCCTGACATGCCTCAGATATCGTTGGATGTTGCTGTACGATAATCAGTATTCTAATCCAACTTGAGTAAATAAATATTTATAACCCTTAAACCTTTTCCGATTTTCGGGTAACATTTCACAAAAGATGCCCACGATAAAATTCCATTGCGTATTAGACAGTGCACAGTCCATTTTCTTCATGATTCGACAAGCTACGCTCTAAAAAGCTCAGAAAACAATTTTATAAGTATCCTCACCTCCGAATTTCATTCTCACCTTCCATTTGATTGATGGGAGGTAAAAGCCTTTTTGTTATCTTGGTCCGGAGTAAAGTCTATTTGCTTCACCTTACAGGACTGAAGGTATGAAGGCCACCGGGCGTTAGCACCATCCAGTGTACCATTGCCCCCATGCATTACATTGACGGAGAAAGGTTCAATAGTTTAGAGGCTGGTGAGTGCGCATATTGATCAAGAAGGATGCTCGCCGGTGTCATATGGGTGTCAGATTCTAATTGATTTATGCCCCTACCATTTATTGTGCTTTTAACGCACTGGGTCCGAATCATCCATGAAAACCCGCTGGTAGGATTGTAAGTACGGTCCCCAGTGCAGAAGAACAGTAAGGATTGTGGCTAGCGTTACGGCTAGGCTTAGGATCAGTCTTGCACCTGGGAAGTGGGGATAGTGTTAGGGTTATGAAGGAGCAAGGCCTATGATAAGATTTAGTGTTTAATTTGTAACTGGGGTTAAAGTTTGAACTCAATCAAGAACTAGACGCCTAAGCCGTACGATAACACTAAACGATAACACGAAGTCTCGCCCTAATCCAAACCATGAACGCCGACCGTATTCCCGAGTGCAAACAATAATCCTACCCCAAAAAGTAGCCTATGTAGTCGGAGTATGATTTTCAACCTGTTCTTCGTGTTGTATCTTATCAACCAGTATAATTGGCTTATAAACATTTCACGGTGAAAGATACCATCCTTAATTTCTCCTCTTTATTATACTGCCCGTATGTTTTAAGGTCGTTGTCACTATTCTCGCTGGCCATTCTATTGTTTTCTTTTTTTTCAGAAGAGGCCCCCTCACCGCTAAATCTGTTTGTCATCTTAGAACAGATTGGCTAGGTATAAATGCCTTTCAGTTAATGGCTGCTCATTAGCTTCCGTATAGTAAAGGTTTAAGTCAGAAAACGAGGCTAACCAAATCCCTATGGAAAAGTTATAATTTTTTTCGCTACGCAAGCAACATGTTTGCTGTCAGAATAACAGGAGACAACATCGTACATTATTAATTTCTCCATAACTTCCATCGGCTCTGGGGAATGATGTTTTGTCACCGGTATCCCGGTCAGGCTTACGCACCCAGGGGTCAAATTAATAGGGTCATGCCTTCCCCCCTCCTTCTATGGTCATTTAAAAACAGATCATAGGATTTTTATTTCGTTATTAAGGGTTCCAAAAGTCTTAAATGGGATGCACTAACTATGTGGTTCCTAAATGTTGCAGCCCAGTCATTCAGAAACCCTGCCTTCGAGTAAAAACGGTGTGCTCCCAAAAATTCCGGTTGTTTAGGACCTCCTTTGTGGTCTGAGTCCCTTATTTGCAGAAACAGCAACAGTTAATGATTTTATAACCCTACGAGTTTCACAGTGAAATCAGAAATAGCGAAACCGTCAACGAAAAGTAATATCCCGCAAAAATATCCTTCCGTGGAAACCCACGTCGAAGTTTAGTCAGGAATGCAACCACGGGATTAACGTGTTATAGGTCATTGCTTCTATACTGTTCGCCGGTATCTGCGCGTGGTTCAAGGATAAGTAATTAGCCACAAAAGCCATCTTTTTGAGGCCATCAAAAAAATTCAACTGCGTACAGCGTAGAAGGAAACGGGTAAGCTGATAAGAGGCTGAATACGAAAAATTAAAAGTTAACGGTTCAGTTCAGTTTATTATTAAGGGAAAGATAGGCAAAAGTGTTACTTGCAAAGGGACGTAAACTGGAATGACCAGGCCCGAATTCCTTATAGTCGTCAGTCAGGGTGGACTATACCCACCTGAAGACAGCAACTAAGGCCGAAATGGTCATTTCAGCCCCACTGTAACACCTCACGGTTATTGCTCGGTCGTTGTTCCACGACTGCCCGCGGCTGCTGCAGGGTAAATCCCAAGACAAACTGAACTTGATGTGACTTAAAACTCATTCCTTGAATAAGGTCTCGCCTCAGTAAACCTTTGGGATCCAGGAGTGAATTACAGTAGCCAGTACTCAGAGGCGTCTTCTGATGTGAGTGGAAATCGAGGAGAAAGAAACAAGATTGCTAAAACAGATAGTTTGTTCGCCTAGCCTTTCGGATCTTCACTCGTACCTATCATTCGAGAGCGTTGAATAAGGGTACCAGAGGCATAAGGAGTGCAGCATTTATTGGATGTAGTGGCTACACGACCACGTAGCTAAATAATTAACATTCCGCGTACGCATCGCAGCTGGTCGTGATTGGTGCGCTGATAGCGTGATAGTCCGCCTCGGAGTGATTAACTGCTGCATTTTCATCAAGAGCGTGCGTGCCTGGCGTAATAAGAACGCGGAAATTTTGCTGACGGATGCCGCTCCTGGAGGTCGTGTTCGTCTGCGCGCTGCCGGCATGACTACTTACTCCGCCTAAATAAGGTCTCGTGACTGAACATGAAGGGTGAGGGATTTGCTCTTCCTGTACCCTTATACGTTACTGTCTCCACGGTCGCACCTCCTGCTCCCCTTCTTCTTCTTCTTCTTCTTTTTCTTCTTCTTCTTCTTCTTCTTCTTCTTCTTTTTCTTCTTCTTCTCAAATCTTCCTAGGATTTGCCATTTCATTTCTATCGGCAACTAGATGCTGACTCTGTCCACCACGGAAGAAGCGATGAGGATGCTCGTTATTAGAAGCAGAACGACATTGAAACGTTTGATTTAGTCAAACACTAACACAGCGTGTCCCTTGTACACGTGAACAGTTTAACTGGTGGCATGGTACTTGAGTAATAAACCTTCTTTTCTCCCCCCGCCATAATAGAGATGGCTTTGTGCTCACTTCCAGGAAGGGGAATCACTCCTGTGTCCTAACCCTTCCAACCTTGACCCTAACCATAACGTCTCCGATTTTAAGGCAACACGAGGGGGAGTTCCTGGTTGGCTCCCACTAGGCCCGTAGGCATGGATAAATGGTAACCCCTTGTATCTGACCTTCTAGAAGGACTGAAATACCATGTGGAGGCATGAAGAATTTTCCAAAATCCGAGTAATCTAAATTTACAATATACGTGAGGATGGTCAGCGGTTTAAATGCAAGGTTTAATTTTCACGGTACACCTACAGCCCTCTCTGTTTTTATTAGACTTTCGCCTTTGAAATGATAAGCTGTTTTCATGACAAGGCAATCCTGTGCTTGCGCGCATGTAACGGGGTTTCACAATCACATGCTAAAATTTTTTTCGTAGAGGAAGTATAACAAACGAGGTAGGTCATGAAATGTGACGTTTTGGTACGTAGAGTTGCTAGGTGCGGCTGCCAGGTACTGGAAATTTCATGCCTCGGCCTTGTTGAAACCAAGAGAGAGTTATTGTAGGTCAGCGGCTAGCACCTTCTTATTCAAGGTTGACTCGTACTGCACTTTCGAGGCATGCAGCGACATGCTAGCAAGGGATTGTATCCTCATGAATTTCTCGTCGGTTCATGGAAAGGCGCGGGGACAATCAGTCGCGAATCCGGTAGACTACACACCCAGAAGCAATGGCCGAAAAAGCCTAGTACCAACGGGAAAATTCAACAAGTTTCAACATCTGAAAAAGGTATCATCAAACAGCCGCAACTTTGACCCAGACTCGGCTCACCCGAGTGTCTGATAGACGTGGGAGCAATGTATTGATTTCTCGTTGGATTAAAATCAGTTCGGTGGATCGAACCTTCCGCGTTAATTTGAATATTTAGGGTTGTAGCTAACAAGGCGAGGACTCAGATCTAAAGTGCAAAGGGCTTGAGTCGATGCTCAGTGGGCAGAGAGACCGAGGTATAACTTCGAGTCTGCTTATGACTGGGATAGGGCTGTCTGCTAACGATAAATAACCCAATAATTATCGCTAATCTCTTTTTTCAGTAGAACTGCTCGAGCACTGATTGATTGTTGGTATGCTGCCGCCTGCGGCGGCTGCAAATAACTACAGGACGAGCAACTGCCTACATCCAGAGGTGGGAGCATGAAGCCACGAAAATCCTGTTGGCCGCAGCACTCGCTGACCAATGAAATAAACTTCTCAGTAAGGCGGAAAGTACAACCCTCCTGCCCATAATAAAAGTGGGCTCGTGCTAAATTCCAGGATAAGTACCCATTACCGCGTTTTAACCGCAACCCTAAACCTAACTTGAACCATAAACTTTCTGCAAATTTAATCAGAGGCCACCTCTACTTCGGGGGGTTCCTATATCAGTGTCCTGTCATCTGTCCTATTAGGCTATCAGCAACAGCAGTTGTTCAATTTTGGAAAACCTGCTCTGTATTTGTTAACAGTGAACATTCAGGGGCGGTCCTTACGCTTGTTACTAGCCTGGGGAAGGGGGTATGGAGTGGCAGAGAAACAAGACTCGAACAGCTCGCGACCCATGCAATCATCACCTCTCGCGAGAATTTCGGTTTCGTCGAACTTGTATTTGTGGCTCTCTACCATCAAACGAGCCGTGACTTGAGAATTGGCGTCATTCTTTCCCACTGCTGCCACTACGTGTTAGGCCATCCACGTCAAGATTACATTCCTAGCTTCTCGGACGTTTTTGCTTTGACCGCAACTGCACCAGATCCGGTAAGCTGACATGTCTGGCAGGAAATTCCCACCAGAGGGATAGTGGCCCAGATAAGGAATATGAGCTGTTAAGTAAGGAGATGATGTTATTACAGGATTCGTGATTCGCAACGAGATTATAATTTCAACAGTCGTTAATTAATGCATACATTAATGTCGTACATAAATGCACCTCTAGCAGCTTCTTCAACATCAAACGGCCACAAGTGCAAGGGAGTGGATAGTTTGTATTTGAGTTGCTAGCCCAGTAACGTCTGGTCGGTCATCGCGTGCCCGGTCGTGTTCTTGTACCGGGTTCCGCAAAGCCGATACGGCATGATAAAAACTTGGACCCGGCACAGCTACCTCGTTTTTAAGGAAACCTGGTCAAGACTTAATGGTAATGGCTCCTTCTTAATGTGGTCTCTGTGGAACTACCACTCCGCGGGTCCCGATCCAGGTGTCGAGGCACTTCTAGAGGCGGCTCTAGGCGCTCCAGCCACCTACGGCCTCTCCCACCTCCGGTTTTCATAACACCGGGCCCACGTGATTAAGGAAGAGTGAGTGCGGTAGAAGCAGCGCAGGTCAACCAACACTATAAGCGAATTCACGCTCGAGGCACCGTCCCAGCGCCATCTTGTTGTGGGAAGCAAGCGAGAACCTCATCGAAACTGACGGTCGGACTCTGTTCCATCTTCTGTTCCTCGATGGGGTGAATAGTGGTCAAGTCAGATAGGGTAACACTTCTGATTATTCCTTTAACCCGATCATGAAAACTCGGCGGCCTCGGTTGGATTCGAACCCATGAGAGCAAGGGAAAGACTTGAGTAAAGCCAAGGCTTTAACCACCTGAACTCTGAATATCTTTCAGATGCCTTTGGAAGAGCTAGCCTGTGTTCACTAGGTTAGAAAGAGTCATTGTGACCTCTAACTTGTCACAGTCTTAAAAGCTAACAACCTCGATTGCATCACACAAACGCTGTGTAAATACAGCCCAGGCATGGCTTGTGGGGTAGTCAGATGAACCGCACTGGGGTGACCAACCTCGGAGAATTTATGCGTCATGTCCTGCTTTAATGTTGCATAATAAATTAAAATGAATGACCCTCCAGTTGGCAACTGCCTATAAACCACTTCACACTCTAGCCGGCCTCTACCCTCACCACAATTTAATTCCTTAGAAAATCTGGTATGCTGAAGACCGATAAAAAAATGAATGGTGTGCGCAAACAAATGAGCACCTAGAAGGGAATAAAGGAAAGCCAGCCAATCTTAAACAACTTGAAACTCATTTTTTAGCAGGCAGATTAGCAGATATTCAGCTTCCAATCTGCATTCTTTCAACTTATGCATTATCAAAAAGCCAAGGGAAGCAAGTAATTGATATCCTACCAGTTTCCGTTGGGGCTCGGATTTTTGGGTGACAAGCATCCGTCTGAGAATGTCTCGAGCGCCCTATAACGCTATCGTTTATATTGCTGTATAGTCGCAGTGGGGCTGTTAAATTGGGTCGATTTTTCAGCTGAACGACACTGTAGTGAACACCTAAACGACCAATGAGTACACTTTAATCACACGGCGCACAGAAAGGCATTCACGGCGTCAGGAATTTATCCATCACTAAAATACTTTGAACAGTATTGACAGGATAAATGCAAGCCCTCCGCGTACTGAGACCTCTGGACACAGTCAGACAACTAGAAAATAAATGTCCTGCCGCGAAAAAAATATCTGTCATCACTGAAAGGGAAAGACTGGCATTCAGATTCGTTACTACGACGGACGTCTGGTGAGTATGATTTATATAACCTCCTAAATAGGACAAGGGAATAGAAAGATCCCGCCCAGGTAGTAAAGACGGGTCTGTTGTGCATAATTCCAGGAGGAGTAAATATTCCCGTGCCCTAACCCACTCGACAGTTTGACCGTCGATTCCGACGACGTTCACTGTGTGCTCCACAGGAGGGTGGTGCAGGAACGGTGACTTACTTTTGGGTTAGTTTTAAGTGATACCAGACCTGCGATGCAGCTACCGCATTCTCTCTTCTCTCACCCGCCTGTACCCGGTGTCGAGACAGAATGAGTAAGACCTGATGCGGGATCGAGTGCGGGCGAGAGTGCCATGCATGCACCAGGTGACTGATGCGGCCGTTTAGGGGCAGTCCTAACATGTTAACTCTACCCCCGGTCTAAACTCCAACACTGCAGTTAATACTGGTTCCAACCTTCCCCAGGCCTTACAACTAACCCTGAACTTGACCCTAACCTTTACCTTAAAACTAACCCCAATTTTGCTAGAATTCGACGGATTCATTTGTAGCAAGAGTGGTTCCTGTGCGCATGTCCCCTACATGGGCCATATAATTCAAAATCACCCCGCGTTTTCCCTCCTCTTTCGCCGGTTTTTGTTTTCCATCCCGTAAATTATGTTGTTTAGTCCGCCCCGCCGTTTCGGGGAGTTTAAACTATGGTCAACGCAACCTGTAGCACAGGGGGGCACAGGCAAATACTATGCTTAAACCGCACTCAGAATTCGTTTGCTATTATCTTTACACCACTCCCACCATGTTCCAGAGTAAAAACCGATTTATTGCTTAGTAAGGCTAAATACAGTGAACTAACCTACTGCCAATCGGTTTTTTCCTCGCTGCAACGCATTTGCGCATAACGCGCAAAGTCTTTGCTCTTTTTAATCTTAGCGCAATTACCCGGCTAGAGATCTAAAAGAGATGATTAATCTACAAAAGTGTGCGGAGCCAGTCAGGCGGGCAGAGTCGTTGTTCAAGTAGACCAAAAAGACTAGGAAAATTTGGCAGAAGTTGTTTTGACTTTCCTCAACCTCATCTTCGGACAGCCGTAGGCCCGACCGATGCCAGCAGCCGGAAACAAAGCCCCAGCCGCAAACACTGAGTGGCCGGTCTGCAGAGACGGTCAAACCGATGAATCAGCAGGACTGTAGACACGAAATTTCGTCGGTATCTCCCTGCGCTACTGTCGCCTTGATAGCCATGCGACCGGGTATGGTATCCTTACCACCAGTTTCCAAGCTTGCCCTAGGAAGCTCGATAGGCAGATGGGTGTCCATTACTATGAGCGATCTCACTTCAATTGGGGCATACAATAGTGTGGGTCAGTACCCTGTGACTGTAGTCGGCAAACGGTAAGACAGTCGTAGGATGGGTACGATGTCTTACTCGAATATCTAGGCGGAGCTACGAGGTATTATTAAACCTTTTTTAATGTTTCTATCGGCTACAGAAAGCTCTGGTTTTTCCTCCTAGCTCTGCTTCCGAATCACACTGCCGTAGGATTTTGGGTTCACTCACACCGAATGGGATTCGGTCAGAGGGGCGATTCGCGGCCTAGATGACACATTGTTTCTGAAATACGCCCGTACATTGAATTGGCATCAAACTTGGTGTGACGCCCCAGGCCTTTGACATTGTACTCACCTAATTCTGACAGTAAGAATAGCCTGGGGTTTCAGGGTCACTGAGTCAGGTTTGAGGACGCATGCATGAACAGTCCGTCAGATTCGTTAAGTAAGAAAAAAATAGTGAATAAAAAGTTGAGCTTTGGTTGAGGCGATTATATTAACTGCAGCGTAATCCTTGTGGAAACCTGAGCATTATGACTAGTGAGTGGTTCACGTATGCCTTCTAATGCCATTAAGGAATGGTGGCAAGGACTTGTGGGTGTATAAGTGACAGATCTAACCATGCGGAGTGTATCGGTGCTACCAAAAGCGACACTTCAGCACACCGAAATTAATTTAGAAGTGGCCCATTGTAAAAACAGACTTGAATCTTCTGTTTTTTTCAATATATTTATACCAAAACGTAAAGGATCATAACGATTTTGCTCGGGAAATGGAAAAAAATACGAGAAGTATTTATCAGATCCAACTCTCCGAATAGTTTTACTGTATCCCTGACCACCCGGTGGCGGTTGTCATCTTCAATTCGGCAAACACCCTAAGCTAAGGTGCCGAGGTCGACATTTTTGTGGCTGTAATACACTTTTAAAGGGTAACTGCTGCAAAGGAGGAGCCGCTGTGTCAGGGTTGTGCCCAAAGCCAAGAGGTTCACTTGTTGCTGGCTATCGTATCATTTCGACTGCTGTTTTACAGTAATGAGTCAATCGATAGTCGCCAACACTACCTACTATCTCTCGCGTGTACCGTTGAGATTCTGGTTCTCGGCCAGTCACAGCTATCCACGCCATCCAGGCAACTTCAAGGTCGACTCAGACAGACCCCCACTCACGGCGCTGCGATGCCTGCTCTCCCGGCACTGGACAACTTCCTCCAACGTATTCTCAATTAATTCTGTAAATAATGCAAGGTTCTATATACTGGCGTACAAATTCCCTTTCTACTTGGGCCCGAACCTGACGCTGCTATTGGTTAGGATCTGCTATGGGCTTTAGCTGTCGCGACATACCGGGTAAGGATGACTTATATGACAACCTTAACAAAACATGAGAACAGGAACCACCAGCAGTACAGGTGTCCTTGTGCCACATTCCAGGGAAAATAGGGTCAGGTTTATGGTTAGGTTTAAGGTTGGCGTTAAGGTAATTTAGGGTTGCGTTAAGTTTGGAGTGAAGGTTTATGTTTACTCTAGGGCTAGGATTAAACTTAAGGCTGTATTTAAAGGTTGATGTTAGGGCTTGTCTTAGGTTTATGTCTTGGGAATATTTA
Source organism: Schistocephalus solidus (assembly GCA_017591395.1). Taxonomy (NCBI): domain Eukaryota; kingdom Metazoa; phylum Platyhelminthes; class Cestoda; order Diphyllobothriidea; family Diphyllobothriidae; genus Schistocephalus; species Schistocephalus solidus. The sequence goes on along the minus strand of WEDG01003272.1, from coordinate 17,702 downwards.
CTCTTCCTGGAATTATGCACAAGGCCAATTTTTTTTAATGGGGGGGTTCGTACTTCTGTGTCCTCTTCGAGGGGCCCCATAAGTAACCCTTACCTATATAGTTTTGAGGGAGTCTTGCGTGGGATCAACGCCCCTCTTCCCCTCAAAATTCAGGAGCGGGACCCCCAAATCATGTGAAGTTAGACCGAAAATAATTACTAACCACTTCTATCTCATAGCTCACATGCCCCGGGCTCTCAACTGCCACGGACCGACAGTTTGACCATCGATTTTGACGAGGTCCACCGTGTGATCCACGGCACGGATAGTGCCTTGCTCATGGGTTAGTTTAAAGTGATAGAAGACTTGTGCTGCAGCTACCACACTCTCTCACTCTCTCTTCCCTCATCCGTCTGTCCCAGTATCAAGACAGGGTCAAGAAGACCGGAGGCGGGGTTGGGCGCAGGTAGCCGACATCACGCCTGCCTCGGATCCGACGGAGTGGGAGTGCCATAAAGGCCACATTAAAAGGGAGCCATTACAGCCTGACGCTCAGCCCGTCAATCAGCCACGCCACACAAGCACACACTGGTCTGATCGTGGCGCAGCTGCTGATGTATCTAATGACCTTGTCTGCGCGTACTATGTAAAAAAAACTGCTTCACTAAAAAATTAATAGCTAAATGCAATGGGATAGTATTGTGATGTTGCTGACTGCGTATGAGGGTTCGGGATGCTCCTTGTCGGGTGAGAGGTAATATAGCAGTCAGAGCTACTGTTTATAAACACCAGTGGAGGTGAGAGAGGACGAACTCATCGTAGAAAACATGGTCGAAACGAAGAGGGGACAGTAGAGGTCACGAGATCATCATCGAGATGCGACCTTGCTGACTGTATAGTCCATCACCAAAGAGGCGAAAACCATCAGAACCCACCTCGATCATCAACAGATCCTGGAGACTATCGTCAGGGTTGCAAAATTCGAAGGAAAGTATCAAGGTTGTCAAGAGTTGGCAATGCTAGTTTAAAAGGAGGGGAAGAAAAAGTGAATGCAAAGATTGAATCTGCAGAGGATGATGGAAAATATAATTAGAGACCCATATAATATCAAGGGAGCTGCCTCAAATACCAGGAGGACCCTTTTCAAAAATCCCAAAAGTTGCGAGTTTGGGAAAGGAAACAGACAATAAGGACTTTATATCTTTCGAAGTTAAATTTTGCGTAATTTGGTTTTGAAAAATAGCTAATGTAGACGACAACCTAATTTTGCAGTGGTAGATTATTCCATATGAAAGCATATTTGGAGGCAAAAAAACTGAGACCGGTTGGTTGTGGAGCTAAGGGGTGGTGAAATGATCATGGAGGAATTACGAGTGGCATAGGGTCGATTTACCGGAGTGAGAGCGTTAATTCGTGGGATATTTGGGCTAGAATTAACGCGAAACAGGAAGCAGAGACCAGCTTCGAGTCTTCTAACCCACAGAAATTTAATGTTTGCTAACTGGCATCTATCCGTATAAGACAAACTGGATCCAGGAAGAGAAAAATAGTTTTCGAGTAAAAAACCCTCTGAACTTTTTTTTCAATCTTACTGCGGTCAGAGGCGTTCATCAGCCCAAATAGGGGACAGCAGTATTCGAGGATAGGAAGAACAAACATGCGGTATAGGTTTAACTTTATTTCCGGAAGGAAGAAATTATGTGATATAAAAACCACATATCTGTGCAGCCTTTGCAGAAATTCGATCTGCATGAGGCGATAATGCTAGCTTATTCGTGTAACTTAGACCTAAGTCTTTTTATGGTTGATCGTTCTAAAAGTGTACTATTTTTTTGAAATACTAGGGGTCCAGGAAGCTTGGCGGGGGCCAAAACACATGAAACTGCTCTTGGATGGAGAAAATTCCATCTGCCAAGTACAGCTCCAACGTGAGAGCATAAGTAGATCAGTGTTGATTTTGTCAACGCAACTATTAGCAGTGTCTTTAGAAAAATGAATAAATGCACTTGAGATCGTCAGCGTAAACGAAATTTTGTGAATTTTGTGAGTAAAGTTGAAATTTCGTTTAATGTACAGAATGAAGAGAAGGGGACCTAGAACGGTGCCTTGAAAAAAACGCCACTCGTGATCGGTTGAGGCGTCGAATAGCTATTACCTACTAGGACCTTCTGGCTGCGGTTAGACAAGTAGGAACCAATGAAGTCAAGGAGAGGAGGCCGGATGCCGAGGGCTTCCAGTTTCACTAGAAGACGTCTGTGCGGTACCTTGTCAAAGGCTTTGCTCAGGTCAAAGTAGATCACAACCACTGACTGTTGCTCGTTACGAAGGGAAGTGACGAGGTTAAGAAAAGCTAAGTGACACACTTCGCATGATCTCCCAGGTAGAAAACCATATTGTGAGTCGCTTTAAAGCTTATTTTCTTGGCAAAGTCGAGAATTTGATTAAAAATAATTTGGTCAAGAAGTTTTGCGCGAGCCGGGGTTTTGTGAACGCCTCGATAATTATTTACGTCCGAACGAGATCCCGACTTGAAGACAGGAACAATAATAGATGTCTTCCATGAGTCAGGAAAGAATCCGTTTAAAAGATAAACTGAGAATACATGGCTAAGCAATCGGGGAAAGCTCGGCACGCTTCCGAGAATCAGTCACTGGGGTAGTTGAAAAATATGGGCGACAGTATGCAACCTTTTCGAACATCAGATCGGACATAAAAGGGCTGGGAGGGATTGTTATAGGTAAGAACTCGTGCAATGGTGGAGAGATAGTAGGCCCTGGTCATGGCAATGATTTTGGCCGGCACATCATCTAGTTCCATTATTTGCCACGGGAAAATGCGATGGACGGAATCAAACGCAGTGGCGAAGTCAACAAAGCAGATGGTATCCGGTTGCTGGAAGTCATGGCGGAATTCCAGAATGCGCCTCAGTGTGAATATCTAGTCCACACATCCATGTCCAGCTCGGAATCCGGCTTGGTTGGGCCTCGGCCTAGAGGCACGTACAAATTGAAACCGTATGTGAAGAACAATATTGAAAACCCTTTCAACAACGCCGATGAGGTTTATGTCGCGGTAGTTCTCACACTGTCCTATCTCCCTTCTTGAAGACGAACAAGAGGAGGCCCGAATCTCAGTCATTGGGAACAACTTCGTCTCTCTACGCTTGCTCAATCACCTCATGGAGCCAGGAAAACAGAGTATCGATACAAGCCTTGTAAATTTCTGTGGGAATACCGTCCTCTTTGGGTGCCTTGTTGCTGTGCATCCTATTTATTGCATCGGCAACTACTCCTCCGGAATGGGGGTTGCACGACACTGCATAGGCTGGAGGGGAATGAAACTCAGCTGCGGAGCAGAGCAAGGGTGTCATTAGTTTCTCACTGAAGTTGAGTAGGAGCTCAAAGTGCTCACGCCAGCGATCGACCTAGGCCGAGTTGTCAGCAATAAAGCCATCACTCACATTGCGAACAGAGTCACTAAGTGGGGTAGCGAGTGTCATCAAAGTTTTGAGGCCTGCTCAATTAGGGTCACCAGTTCAAACCAATAGTTATTCCGATGATCCCAAGCCAACTTTGCTGTCATGTTCCGGAGTTGGCGGAAGGTAGAATCGTTGCGGGACCTGGCTCGAGCCGTTTTGGCAGACAGCCGCAGAGTTCGTCCGCTGATCCAGTCACTGCGGCGCCGCTAGATGAATCCGATAATTTTCTCAGCTGCTCCATAGACGGGTGTCCTCAGTGATGATTATCGGTCACTGCCTTCTCTGTCGGCTCTAGTCGTAAAATGGGACCGAATTTCTGTGCTCAGGGCCCCGAAAGTGCTGGGTTGCCGGATTTTTGCGATATCAAGGCTTCTCGCAAGTGGTATTTTGGGTGCAGCTGATAGGTGAACTTTCAGGCGTGTGCAAACGGGAACATGTACAGACCCGTGGGCGTTACCAGTTTCGGCACCACGCATTGATCTGGTATCGCAAACTCAGTTGCGTAACATTGAACCAACTAGGATGTAGTCGATCTGACTGGCAGTATGGCTATCATTTGAATACCAGGTCAGCAGATGCTTGTGGCGGTACTGGAATCACGTGTTGGTGACAGTCGGTTCTGATTAGCAAAATTCAGCATTCTCTCACCATTGTCGCATCGACAGCCAAGCCCAAACTGGCCAAAAAGGTGACTTTTTGACGAGTCGTCGGGTTCAGCCCGCAACAATCAGCAGATCACAGCGAGGGAGTCTTTCAACTAACCTTTGCAGTTGCGACTAGGTCTCCTTGTCGCTCTGTTCGGCAGCTGATGCTGATATGTACACGGAGACGACAGAGCTGTTAGTAAAGTGATCTTTCAGACGCGCGTAATCCAACCGATCATTTACTCGTTCCCATGCAAGTAGTGCACAGTTTGCTTGTTCCGAGAGGAAAATGGCCTCATCGTGTCTACCAGAAGAGTCGCGTGGGCCACTGTGGTACAGCGTGAAGTGGAAGTTGACTCCTGGGATTTTTATTCCCCTTAAGCCTTAGTCGGGGATTCGGACTTCAGACAGGCAGCAGACACGTAGACTGCGCGCCATTAGACTTTGCGTACCTGGGTCCAGGAAATTTGGCACATTCCAGCATACAATACCAAAAGTCCGTTCCCGAAGGAGTCGTCCAGCTCACCTACTATTCGCCCACACCACTGGACCAGGGTTGCCTCGGACGCCGTAGCATGGATAATAGTACTGTAATCGGACATTGTTCATGAGGTTTTTTTGGGGATTTTAAATATAGGCTGGTCCGCAAGAACCGCTCGGATTCTTTGTTCCAGGTTGTCTCTGTAGCGCTTTGGCTCAAGAATCTTACCACAAGGCATCACTGGCAATCGAACTTATTCAATGGTGGTTCATCGTCACCATCTCACAGTGTCTTCATCGGGATCTACGACATTTTATAAGGCAGTCGGCGTACCAGACCTCAACCCTCCGCGCTCTGGTAGCACTGCCGCTACTGGTCCGCGAACGCTTATTCGTCGGACCCAAGAGTTTGCTTATTTCGCAGTTAACCTTCACTTAAGGCCACTCCACTACCCGCCATTGCTTCCGGGAAGCCAGCAGCTAGGCTGAAGAGTAACCCATCTTCCCGGCATTGTAGGCTCAGAGAACGGCTAACAAATGACGACGAGGGTTTATTTGACAAAGCTCCCAGTCACTACTTGAAAGCCTATTTTGCGCGCCGATCAGTAGCCCACACGACAACCCTTGTGTGAACGACCCTGATTTGTAATTGGTACGGCTTATATCATGCTTGATCTGGGCAACCTCAGGAAAGTACCTCTTCACGTGTGATCCACAGCAACTGGAGTTCAACCTATGCTCTTCTCAGTTGACAGAGCACAAATGTCGAAGAACTACCACCGCCTTACTAGATTATCATCAACTACGTTCCTAGTCTACTTCCCATTCAATGTGCCCAGGGGTGACACTGGATCAAGGGCAACAACACTCAAATCACGGGGCGGATGAAGGACGTTCTCAAACCACCTCAGACGCCTTTAGTGTTACGTATGCAAAACAGAAGTCTGGCTGTAGACAGGACGTTTATGGAACATGAGACAACACAAGCTGGGTCTTACGAGAGACGATGGGGTACATGGCTTGGGGAAAGTTCGTAGGCTGGAGGATGGCCAATCAACAGACACGAGGTCTGAACACACGTCCGTGGCCTTAACCGCTCGTTAGACAATACAGACATCGTACAATGCGGCGACCTTTTCTTAGCTAGTGCAGATTGTATCACGCCGATGTGATTCACGCAAACGTTTACGCACAACTGTGACCCAAAATTCAGCTTTCCCTCGTCTTACATGAGCAATTTTCACTCATAACCATGAGGTAGGATTGGTCGCATTGACTCTCGGACTAAGTGAAACTGGGTGGTAGTAGTAGTAGAGAAACCACTCGGGTCCATACTCTCCGACAGTAAAAACCTTAAGAGCATAGACTCGGGAAATTATGCGTTCTTGCCCTGTTCAGTTATCATCACCTATGATTCGAGATAAATGAAATAATCTACCCTAATAAGAGGACAACCATTACTTTCCAGGTGTAATCCTTTAGTTATAAATATGGCTTGAAAACACACTGGTCTGCCCAGCACTGACAGATAAACTGACTGATTTGACGACCGAGTTTACAGTGACTTAACATGGTGTAGTCCATAATAGCTCGACTTCTTCAGCCCGTCAGTTGGTGCCCGGATGTGTGTCCAGAAACGCACTCTGAAGAATCCATTCGATGACGTGGCCAAACAGGATGTGCGGCAGAACAACGTACGCCAGATCGAATATCAAACGGTTGGTAGAGCTATTCGTGAACTAGAACGCGCAACGATGCAGCGATAGCAGGTCCTGCTAAAAGTAAAGATCGTTGCAGCACATTGTACAGTTGCATTGCCTGGACACAGGAACACGTCATGAAAGAAATCGACTAATGCGATAAGATTAAATTGTCGGCGGCATTTGTTGGCCGTAACGGGAATCGAGAACACAGCATAATATGGATAGCTAGTCGATGTATCCATGACTATCTTGAAATTCTTCTTAACTACACCTCGTGTCGGGTTCACGCACATTCCGAGACTGTCTGATGATAATAGCAAATACCTTTGCAGCAACGCCCATGAGACTTGTCACTTCGTTGACGACCGCTCACCGAGCACTTGCGGAACCCACCCATCCCGTTCTGCCTTGGGGTTCACTCTCGAGCCCCGCCGGCAGCCGCACAGAGGCGATTATCATTTACACGCGAGGCTCGAACCCGCGACACGCTCATCAGAATTTCAACGCTTAAACCTTAGAACCAAGGACTCGTTCTCTTGTCGGTCTAGCTCGGGAATATTTACATTAGTTGACGAAGGCCAATCGATCGCTACCGGAACGGACAACGCGCAAGTGGCTCAATGATTAGGGCATTGAACTTCTGATCAACAGGTTGCGGGTTCGAATCTCGGATAGTGCACCACTTGGGGTTGGATATGACTGGCTGATTAGCCAGAAAAGGCCACTCCAGTCTCCCTTGTATTTGCCGGCAATCATAATCTGCTTATCCCACGGTCATTATCGTACCTTTTTCTCGTTTCTTTAAAACAGGCACAAGGATGATTAAAACCGCAGTCATCGGGAAGTGGCCCACCTCCCAAGGCTTGCTCAATAGCCTCACGGAGGCAGTAGGGCATACGGCTCGTAGACTTGTCATAATTGTATTAAGTGCGATGGCGTCCCTCACGAACGTCCCATTGATTTCTCTCTGATAACCATGCGATAGTGACTATGCTGGGAAGGTAAAACTCCGCCGCATAGAAGTGACAGATGTAATAGAAATTGAGGTTCACAGTGTCTACGCCGACGTTCGAGGTTGACTTAGCAGTCAGCTACAAAGTCTACACCGCCACATCGCCAATCACTAACTTTAAGACTAATATGGTAATTTCTGAGCGTCCCGATGTTCGAAACCTGATCCAGGCCACCACTCCAGCCCCAGTCTTCGTGAAAATCCATGGCCTACTTTGCCATACCTTACGGATGTATAGCTGTAATACCTAGCTTGGTCTACCTGGACAGGCAATTGCAAGATTATCGGATTGATCCAGTCACTGCGGTGCAGTTATGTGGACTTGAGAACTCCGTTGGTTGTTTTATGGATCGCTGACTTTATTGAAGACCAGTCGGTACTACTTCCTTCGACTTCGCATTCCACGACCGATTTATTGTGGTCAGAATCGTAACACTCGTAGATTGTTGTAATTTTTCGACGTTAAAGCGTCAGGTACGATTGGGGCGAGGATGAGGGTGAACATTTCGACCTGTGAAAACAAGAATATGACCGAAAAGCGTCGCCAGTTTTAGCACAGCACATTGACCTAGCACTACGTACTCAGACACGTAACCTTGAACTGCCTACAATCTTGTCAATATGGCTAGGCGTACGACTATTGTTCGTACACCACAGCAGCAGACGTTTGTGACAACGCTGGAAGCATGCGTTCACGAAAAATAACAGTTCCTGGTTAGCAAAGCTTAGTATCTGGGACGGAGACACGATCGCCCTCTCCTTCACAGCTCTTTCTTTATCTTGCCTCTACTCCTATCGAGAGGTTGATTTTCTCGTTATTGCCAAATCGAGAGCCAAGCTCAAAGCGAGCAGGGAACGGGTTGGAGCCGATTGGCTTAGTTCGACCACCGAATCCCCGATAACAGCGATCAATACTTCCAACCAGTTCTCGCAGTTGCGGACAAATTTCACTGGTCGGTGGCGCGTGGTATAAGAGAACTGATGGAAATCCCTCCGATCACATGGAAGTTAACCAGACCATTGGTTCCCACATAAGGAGTGCACGGTTCTCATGCGAAGGCGATCGTCACACCACCTCTACTAGGAGTCGCAGTGGCGAAAAAATGCCACACCATGAAGTACGAAATAACAAACACGCGCACTGCATTTAAATGTTTCTTCACCCTTCGTAACAGGTAGGAAATTCCACTATCCACTGACTGATCCTGACGTGTTAGTCTAACCTACCATTTATGCGCAACCGCGGGTATGGATTGCCGAGAGCGTCGGTCCCCCCCTCCCCCCGAACTTAACATGTACGGGCATTCGCCTGCCAAATCTTCTTAGCATTGGCAGGGACATTTGAACTCCCGAGTGTCGCAACTTACACAAGCTACGCCTAGTACCTTATTTCGTTGCAAATGAACTGCAGTAGCAGTTCTAAAAGCTGCTTTATGATGGCTCACTATCACCGTGAGCCATCGGACCTCATGGTACTCCACAGGAAAATCGGCGTGTCAGACCTTCAGATAAGTGCTGCGGAAGGTCATTTCACTATTCCCCGCCCGCGGACGTGACTTTAAGCCCGTCTCTGAAAAATGGTTAGTTTCGTTGACTCTTGCCACTTTACATTTGGTACGCAAATCTACATCGCCAAAGCCGCAGCCAACAATCTTACCGCTAAGCAGATTGGTCATCGTTATGACACCGTCAAACGAGGTGACCACCGTTGGAAGAAACTTGCGTCAGATATGGATGTGTCGTATTGCTAACGTTAAACTAGAAAATTTCCCAATAATAGGACGCTGGTAACGACGACGTCAGACATTAATTAATAAATCGGATCGTTGCAATATATTTGAATGTAGTGACTCAAACCACATTTGCAGGATGGAATGTGTTCAGTGGTTCCATACGGAAAATTTGTTCATCTACATCACACAATGTGTTGCCCCGTAGTAAAACCTTCGACAATGTTGTGAGGCAATTCCAGTTTCAAGACCGAATAGCGGGAGCACAACAAAAAGACGGATTATGCCGCATAAATCTCCGCGTGCTGTGCTTTACAGTAAAGCGAGGATACGCGTAGGGTTACTACATGGATAATAAAAGAGTACGGGCTAACGAGTACATATACAGGACAGCAGTGGCCTTCTGTCGAAGATTTTACTAGCCCTATTAAGGAAGCAAAGACCTTAGTGGCATTAGCAATACCATTTGCATGTTAATGAAAATATTTTACATGAAAAAATGCACAAACATTCTGGGGATGCAAGTTTAAATTTATGTTTTTTTAAAAAGCTTCCCACTTGATTAATATTTGAAAATCTGCTCGAAAGTGTTTTCGCATTTTCATTCTAGTAATAACAGTTGGTGCGGAAAAGCCAAATAGCATGACTTCCCGGTGACGGTGCCGCCTTCGTAGACGATGACTAATGCGTGCCCAACGGGATGGGCTAAGCAATTGTGACATCCTTACAAATTTTGCTCCATCGACAAGGCAACCGAAGTAAGCGCGGACACAGTATCCAGCAACCCGTCCCCACTCCAGGTGTATCAGGCTACCATAAGGGTGGCTTGAGTCTCAAAAAGACGTAATATAAAGGTCATGGTAAGATGCCGCCACGGTCTGACCCTCAGTCCTGAGTGCGGCAGAATTATCACGCCAGTTGGCAACTTTCAAAGCCGAGATTAAGCGCATCAGGAATGCGCTGACATGCAGTGATGCAGACCCCTCAATGTGGTTCCACTCAGGAATTCCAGACAATTGTGTATCTTAAGGGTTTTCATTTAGTGATTAAAGAAATGAGCTTAGCAGTGAAAAACTGTACGGTAATTTCTTTTTAAGGTTACAGTGCGATCGGAAGACTTACAATGAGATAGCAGTAAACACTAGCTGTTAATATCTGATATTAAACTGTACACAGCAATCTCGCGGCACAGCCGAAGGTGCTAATCGGACATTAGGTGTCAGAATTAAACACAAAACGGATCGGTCACAAACAGACTTAGGATGGTCTGCGTCAGTTCAACACTCCTAAACGCTAATGCTGCATACACAAACGCACAATTCCCACGTATGGAGCTAAGACTTCCACTGATCATGTACGCTTAACCTACAGCAATAGCGCGTTGTCAGTTTTCTGGGAGGTACGTTCGACACACTTTTAAAAATGATGGCCAAGTAGTACGATAAACTTCAATTAGTGTACAAGGACTGGAACAACTCCGCCCCCATACGTGTTGGTTAATACAGTAAGGAGCTGCGCAAAACCAACACTTGCTCACAAATTAAAGGCCATTGGGGTTCGAAGAACATAAGCTACACACAACGCCGACCGCTCTAATTAAGCTGGAAGCCTATTTCCTCGAACGTTAGACTGCGTCTGCATTTGACCAAAAACCCTCATTATGTGAAATAAACTCAAATTGCAGAGCCCCCACGAAATTTGTCGGGGAAAATATAAACTGTGGATCTATCCTAGAGCCTGAAAAAGGAAGCAGTAGGCCTTCACGGTGAAAAATCAGGCACCAAGAGTTCACAACATTAAATACAGGCTTAGCCTCTTGATGAAATGTGCCCCTACAAGGAGGTGAATTACATAGCAGCTTACAGGTCAAATTTGCATTTTATGAAGGATATACGACACGAAAATCAGGACTTTACAAGGTTTTTTTAAAAAATTGTCCACCCACTAGATTTCGAGAAACCAGAAAAAAAGAGTTTCAGAAAATACCAACAAGCAGGTAATTGGAGACGCATTTCTGACAAAACTGCAATCGAGACCACATGGCTATCACGAAAGAATGACAACGGAAAATGAGGTAAAATAGTTGGGCATTGATAAGATATAAATGTCGTACGTCCACGCGAGCCCTGAAGACAATGAAGAACGCGTGCCCGAGAAAGCGAGTAATCTAGTGCTTAGCCTGGACTTACCACAGTAACCAAAGAAGAGAATGAAATGGAATGCAGTTAATTGGAGGTCAGAGTCGTCGGAAAATGTAGGGACTTTGAGAAAAGGGACCAACTTCGAGAAAGCACAACAGATTGCAGAAGGTAAATAAGGGAAATAGGCGTTCAACGGCCAAATAATTCCATAGGATAATGTAAAATGAATTGGTGTTACTGATTGCAAAGAATCAGGGCGACGATCAGGCCATACAACCCCAAAACTTCCGCAAAAATCAAGATCAGGACCATCCCGACAAAGAGTCGAGGTTGTTGGGCTGTTCCACGCACGCCTGCGTCGCCAACGATACCAATTGCAAAGCCAGCTGCCAAACCACAAAGTCCTACACTTAGACCTCCACCTAGTTGTTTAAGCGAACTGCACACAGTTATCATATTAAGAACTGCTTACGTAGCCATTTGAGTAGATTTGTCCTTTTGTTGAGAAATGACAACAGACACAACTAAACCATAGATTGCAACGATTCCAGCCATGACAACTGGAACGATAGACTTCATAATCAATTCTGGCCTCATTACACCCATGGAACAAATGCCGGCACCAGACTTCGCCGTCCCATACGCGGCTCCGAAAGCTGGATAAAGGCTAATATAATTTGAAAGAAACATACCACAGAATACAATTGACGCAGTCGCGCCCATAATGCCAAAAAATGGAGCATAGCTAGGGTCAGTGGAGGCCATGGCAGGAAATACCGTCTGAGGCGCCTATGTTGTTCGAACGGACAGAGTTTCAGACCATGGTGGATTCAAACAAGGAAAACATTTGTGAAACCGAAGATTGATAGGCACTATGATACTTCTATATGGGAGTTTAATTGCGGTATTAAAACCTGTTATTATAACTTCCGTCGTATTGGCACGTATCCGCCGCGGCCTTTAAGTAGGCACCCTACGTCCATTGCCTCCGTAGACATCCACAGCCTGTATCCGATAAAAGGGAGAGGAATATGTATTTTTCTTAAAATTTCATTTCAAGATTTTCAGCAAATCCACTTTCATTGATTTTGCTTAAAACAAAATTCATCCCTGACAATGAGAGAGTTGGGCTATCCGAATCTCAGTTTCAGGATTTCGGTCTCCTTACACGTAGGTGTATATGCTGATGTATTGCGAGTGATGTGCCAGAGGCAATGGCACATGGAGTGGTAAGGCTTCGTGGTAATTAACTCAGAGTCAATTGGATTGACGCGATCATCATGAATGTGATTAGCGAACTGCTTTTTAGTCAGGAAATGGCGTATTAGTATACAAGCTAAAAATACTGGGATCACTGGCAATTGCAAAATGCGATTTCAAATAATAATATCTCCCTAGCTGAAACAGGCAAAGTAACAGCAAAACAATAAATAACGAAAGTTGGAATGCAAACCTTTGTAAATATGCAGAAGAGGGATGGACATATATGATATGAATGTAAATTGCGAAAGTAAAGAGTTAAAAAATTGTTATTAAAAGGATTTCCATGTGAAGGGAGCTGAATATATGAAGATAGATTATCGGCAACATATCGAAGATATGATAAATCGTTGGAAAATACTTCGAGGGTTAATCGATGGAAGAGGGTCGCAGTTCTAAAACACACTGTGCTGATTTCGGACCCTTAAACAGAAGACAATTCTCTGACGACTGCGCAGAAACAAGCTCCAAACTATCCTTGCAAAATTAATTTTTTTACATTTAAATAGTTTTGTCAAAAAACAAAAAGTCCGCAGTCAGTTGCAGATCCCACCCCGTCGGCATTCTGCAAAGCCATGTGGGGAACATAACGATAACTTAGAGCACTCCATGCCAAAGACAAAGGGAGATAGAAATGGCCATTTTTGGCTTCTTAGCCATCATCGACCAGCCATAGATAAACCAGGTGTTCTCAAACTCGATAATTGAATTCATGACCTGTCGCAAATACTCTCCTACCCTTTATATACCAATCGATGTGTGGATGCTCGCGGTGCTCGAGACGGGACGAGTGTTTTCCATGACGCGGTCGGTAAGTGCCTCACTACCACATTAAATATCCAATCGCAACCGACAGTATAACGAGCACCTGGCACAGCGAGTTGAAGCTTTGTACTTATAACAGGTCACAGTTTCAAGCCTCACTTAGCTCAGCAACAGGGGTGTGGGTATAACGGGCTGTTGATGGTTAATAAGCCACAAATGGCCATTGTAATTTCCATTTTCTTTGTTGGTAATGTCTTTATGCCTACATCCCTAACCTCTGAGTGGCTACTTGCGCGGCTCAAGAGTTGGTCCGAAGGTACAACGAGGTGAGCGTGGTCCGTAACGCAATAAGTGAACACCCTACGACCACTAACACGTTTTGGACAGATACGAACGCAGCATCATGGCGAGATATGAGGAGGACGAACAACCTTTAAGAACAATGTGAACTACAGCAATTGTCGTTGTCCTACCGACGTCACCTACACCCAACCATCCCTCGAAGTGAAGATGGAGAGATATATCCGCAGTCATGACAACAATAGAGGCCCAAAGGGTACAGCGTCAGCAGAAAGCTTTGGAACCGACGGCAGCGAAGAGGTTGAGAACCTGCGAGAACGGAAAACCCTTGGACGCCTCGTTATCGACAGTGGATATCCACGCAGCTTCGTAAACAATTGCTGATATCAAAGGCACACAAAGACTGGAGGTGAGCCTAAACAAAGACCTGAAACCTTCCATATCTTGCCCTTTGTGAGGAACTTCTCAGAAGCCACTGAGCACGTGTTAAGACCGCTAAAACTGGGCGTTGGACACCAGCAGGTGGCCACCATCCGTCGATTTGTCATGCAACCAAAGGGCCGATTACCACCAGCAGACACCTTAGGCGTAATTTACGGTGTCAACTGTCTAGACTGCCCGACAAACGACTGAGTATGCGCATACACGAGCACACTTTGGCCGTAAGGCGAAAGGATGTACGATCACACGTCACGATGCATAGTCTAGAAAACAACCACCGGTTAAATTTTTACCATGCCCAAGTGGTCAGCCGAGCCGAAAACGGACTGGCGAGAGAAGTAATCGAAGCTTGGCAGTCAGACGTCAACTCTATCAGCCGCAGGAGCACGAAAGACCTATTTAAGCCATTTATTTTCCCTTATGCTCTATCTCCGATGATGCTCTCGAGTATGAGTGTGAAACATCAGATAATTATATCTTCTACTCCAGAGATCACCTTGTCTTCTCCCTCCATTTCCAGACCTGGGGTCTGTATTTTCTCCTATATCCATGAAAATTTCGGGCGTGAATCGCTTCGCCGAGCCCGGCACTGGAAAATATTTTCCCGTAGACAAGGATCTACATGGGCACAATTAGCCTTTCTGCAATAATGCCTGAGGTCAGACATTATTTATTTATTTATTGCCATTTTACAGGCAAGGTCAAAAAAACACACAGTAGAGGGTCGAGCTGACAGTAAAAAAACTACTGATCGTTATTTCAAGTGTTTTCAGGAGAAAAAAATGCAGCTTTTTTAGAGATTAAATTCAGGACAGGAAAGCGTTGACACAGATGCTCGTTGAAGTACTTCGCCTTTCAGTGTTATTGATCCGGTTTTCTGCACCAGCAGTTATGTCGGCGAATGGCTGATCGCTGTCGACTGAGGAAAAATCCGATTAAGGTCTGCAGAGCCAGTACTATTGTCCTCAGCATGAAGTCAGGCACAGGATTCAGAGTCCATGAACACCATCAGAACTGAAGAGAGCTTCCACAGAGTCAGCACCTAAATTTTTGGAAGGTGCCCTGAATGTAGAAAACTAGTGACAGTTCTCGTAAACAAGGGAAAGCTTTGCTGAATTTTGATACTTCTGGGTAGCTTTTTCCAGATTGCTTTAGCGCTTACCGAAAAAAACTATCGGTATCTAACGATGCGTGCCAAAGGAAGAAATAAAAATAAATCTCGATGACTGGTGTGCCGAAAGTGGTCGAGTTGCCTCAGAGATGTAAGGGGGTAAAAGGTACAACTGTTTAAAATTTTACGCAATAAAAAATTCCCTTCTGTAATAAATATATTTAATTAAATATATTGTATATTTAAGGCCCAGAGAGCCCCGAAATTTCAAACTTAGTATCGCCGTATAAATAAATACAAAGTGGATAATTGCTGCACTATGTGAGCAGCCATATTAACAGCAGAAAAGAACAATATTGTAGGCATATCCGATTCAGAACGATTTGCCATTTTTAAAACAATAGTCAACAATCTTTAACATAAACGGTGAACTAGAAAAGAAGTAGTGAAAAACTCCTACGGTTAAATTGGAGGCGGAGTTCAGCGAGCCGCCAATTTAAAAAAATAGGAGAAAAAACTGCTTCACTCAAAAATTAATAGCTAGATGCAATGGGATAGTGCTGTGATGTTGCTGACAACGTATGAGGGTTCGTAACGCTCCTTGTCGTGTGAAAGATAATATAAGAGTCAGAGCTACTGTTTGTAACCACCAGTGGAGGTGAGAGAGGACGAACTCATCGTGGACACCAGGGTCTAAAACGAAGAGGGGACAGTAGAGGTCATGAGATCATCATCGAGATGCGACCTTGCCAACTGCATAGTCCACCAATCAAAAAGACGAAAACATCAGAACCAGCCATTATCATCAACAGATTCCGGCGACCATCGTCGGGGTTTCAAAAGCGGAGGAAAGTACCAAGGTTGTCAAGACTTGGCGATGCTAGTTTAAGCGAAGGGGGCGCAAAAAGTGAATGCAAATATTGACTCTGCAGAGGATGATGGACATATAATAAGAGACCAATTTAAGATTGACTCTGCAGAGGATGTGGACATATAATAAGAGACCAATATAATATCAAGGGAGCTGCCTCAAATACCAGAGGGCCCTTTTCCAAATCCAAAAGTTGCGAGTTAGGGAAGAAAACAGACAATAAGGACTTCATATCTTCCGAAGTTAAATGTTTGCGTAACTTTGTTTTGAAAATGGCTAATGTGGACGACAACCTAATTTGCGGTGGAAGAATATTCTAGATAAAAGCATATTTGGAGGCAAAAAACTGAGACCGGTTAGTTGTGGAGCTAAGGGGTGGTGAAATGATCATGGAAAAATTACGTGTGGAATAGGGTCGATCTACCGGAGTGAGAGCGTTAATTTGTGAGAGATTTGGGCTAGAGTTAACGCAAAATAGGAAGCAGAGACCGGCTTCGAGTCTTCTAACCCACAGAAATTTAATGTTTGCTAACTGGCATCTATCCGTATAAGAAATAATGTATCCAGGGCGAGAAAATAGTTTTCGAGTAAAAACCCTCTGAACTTTTTCAATCTTACTGCGGTCAGAGGCGTTCATCAGCCCAAAGAGGGGACAGCAGTATTCTAGAATAGGAAGAACAAACATGCGGTAAAGGTTTAACGTTATTTCCGGAAGTAATAAATTGTGCGATATAAAACCACATATCTGTGCAGCCTTTGCAGAAATTCGATCTGCATGAGGCGATAATGCTAGCTTGTTCGTGTAACTTAGACCTAAGTCTTTTATGGTTGATAGTTCTCAAAGTGTACTATTTTGAAATACGAGGGGTCCAGGAATCTTAGCGGGGCCAAAACACATAAAACTACTCTTGGATGAAGAAAACTCCATCTGCCAAGTACAGCTCCAACGTGAGAGCATAAGTAGACCAGTGTTGATTTTATCCACGCAAACTATTGGCAGTGTCTTTAGAAAATGAATAAATGCACTTGAGATCGTCAGCGTAAACGACATTTTGTGAATTTGTGAGTAAAGCTGAAATTTCGTTTATGTACAGAATAAAGAGAAGGGGATCTAGAAGCGTGCCTTGAAAAACGCCACTCGTGATCGGTTGAGGCGTTGAGTTGCTTTTACCTACTAAGACCTTCTGGCTGCGGTTAGACAAGTAGGAACCAATGAAGTCAAGGAGAGGAGGCCGGATGCCGAGGGCTTCCAGTTTCATCAGAAGACGTCTGTGCGGTACCTTGTGAAAAAGGCTTTGCTCAGGTCAAAGCCACAAAGAGTCGAGGCTTGTAAGCTCACAGCGTTGTTGGTAGTACAGGTTTTTGTGTTCTGAATAGAAAACTATTTTTGTAAAGAAGTGCTGGACTGATTCAATCTTCTTCCGTTCACTAGCGTGCAGAAGGCTAAAAAGAAATGAGCAGTATTCCAGACTAGGTCTGACATACATTTTATAGAGGCTGATTCTAATGTTGACGGTTTTAAAATTTCTGAGAATGAACCCAGTTGTTTGGCGTGCTTTCGAGACAACCAGGGCGCAGTGCTGTATTCGCTCCAGAGGTGGATCCAAGCACTTGAAGATAGACACGCGGTTCACATTGCCTTCATTGACTTTCAAAAGGCCTTCGATACTGTGCCGCACGAGAGACTGTTGTACAAGCTTGAAAGAATTGGAATCAGAGGTTACCTCCTCAAGTGGATCGAAAAACTTTCTCGTGGGTCGGCGCCAGGTTGTGTGCATCGGCCAAGA